>KZ309946.1:59124-92883 GCA_000376725.2 Ladona fulva
AAAAAATGCCACGGCATATTTGGTAAGGAAAATTTCTTACAATATATATATATACGAGTAAATGTTGCTTGCATACTGCAAGCTTAACATAAGATAGATTAACTAAAGCAATATGCACCACCTGCAACACTCTGCCTGCTATAAACGAACGGTAATCCACCAAAAACCTTACGCCCATACGAATTGCCATTGCCCATAAAATACGCCCATACGAATTACCCTAGCATCGAACCTGGGTCCATTAGGACAAATATCTTTATGGCATACGATAGAAATCTATGTCTTCTATCGATGTTGCGAATTTCAACCTTCTACCTGACCGGGAAATACTGTAACGAATTCTTAAAAATTCCGCCATTCGAATGGTCCTCGCGTCGAACCTGGGCCAATAAGGCAAAAAGCTATACGTCATACGATAGACATCCACCTAATCTAAAAACACCGAGAATTGCGACTATCTATCTTAACGCAAAATACCGTTAATTAATTCTTGACCTTAGGCCATACGAATTTCCCTAGCATCAAAATAAGGGCCTTCAGGTCAAAAACCAATATGCATGCCATAGAGGTGGTTAATGTCTATCGATGACATGAATGTTAACGTTCTAACTTACCAGAAAATGCCGCAAAAGATTTTTTGAAAAATTTTCACTAAGAATTTACCTAGCATCGAACCTAGGGCCGTTAGGGATACAATTTTTGCTGCAAACGGTACATAAATTCACGTTCTAATTACTCCGTAAATTTCAAAGTTCCATCATTATGCTCAATACGCTAAACGAATTTTTGAAAATGCGCTCAACGTCGTTAAATGGGAGAAGTACAGTTATTGGGGCCTCCTAGAATCGAACCCATGATGCCCAGGGTGGATGTCTGCTACGTCCATACGAATTACCCTAGCATCGAACCTGGGTCCATTAGGACGAATATCTTTATGGCATACGATAGAAATCTATGTCTTCTATCGATGTTGCGAATTTCAACCTGTCCGAGAAATATCGTAACGAATTTTTGAATTATCGGTCATTCGAATGGTCCTAGATTCGAACATGGGCTCATAGTGTAAAAAACTTTACGGAATACGATAGACATCTATCTATTCTAACAACACCGTGCATTTCGACTTTCTATCTTAACGCAAAATACCCTAAATGAATTCTTATTTTGAAAAATTTGTTTAGCGTATTAAGCATAAAGATAGAAAGTTGAAATTTACGGAGTCGTCACAAAGTATTTTTATCTTTTGTATGCAGCAATAACCTTTGCTGTTCCGTTCCGTTCACCAACCAGCAGTGAGACAGCCTGGTGAATCACTGTCTTTTACTCTCCAGGCGCAATTACAATTTATCATGATGAGCATCTGTAATGGAAATTTATCCGGACGTAAAAGCACCACCAATTCGGATGTCCGGGGGGTGGTGACATTACAGAGGTCCATCATGAAGAAAAGAAATAACCACCTGCACTTCGCAACCTGGAACTGCTCAATGAAGCAGTGAAGATAAAGTGGGATGTCATCGGACTCAGTGAAGTAAGAAGAAAATCAGAAGAACTGCTTACACTCAAGGAAGAGCATATCTTCCATTATAGGGGAACAAATGATGGAAGACTTGGAGGAGTTGGCTTCTTGATTAACAGGAAATAGAAAAATAATGTGGAGAAAATAGAAAGTGTATCTGACAGAATCCGTAAGCTCATCCTAAGGATAAATAAGCGTTACTTTCTTCAGATCATCCAAGTTTATGCATCAACAGCAGCAAGCAACAAAGAGGAAATTGAAAATTTCTACCAGACTCTCGGCAAGGAACATGACAAGGAAGATCACTATTATAAAATCATCATGGGCGATTTTAACGCTCGTGTAGGTCAGCAGGAAGCAGATTATGCTGTCACAGGAAAACATGGACTAGGACAGAGAAATGAACGAGGTCACCGCCTAGTAGAGTTTGCAGAGTGCACCAATATGCACATAACAAACAGATATTTCAAGAAGAATCCTACAAGGAAGTGGACTTGGAAAGGTCCTAATGAAGTAAAAAACGAAATAGACTACATATTGTTTAAGAAAGTCTACCAAGTTACTAATTGTGAAGTACTAAACAACTTCAAAACCGGAAGTGACCATAGAATAGTAAGATGCAGAATGAATATTAACCTCAGAATGGAGCGAAAGAAGTTGGTCTCAAGCAGGAAACAGGAGGTACGTAATGCAAAATTAAAAGAATACAGGAAAGAGTTCCAGCTGGAACTTCGAAATAGGTTTTCAGCACTTCAAGAAGTGGAACTGGAAGCCAAAGTCATGGAAGTCGTGAAGGAAGCAGCAGAAGAAGTAGCAAGTACACCAAAAAGACCAAAGGATAAGAAGTTCAGCGACAGAACCAGGAAAATGATGAAACAGCGAAAGCAACTGAAGCACTCAGACTTGCCAAAGGAAAATATCCAATATGTCGAACTATGCAAGTCTATCAGAGTTGCAATGAAGGAAGACGTGAGGGATTTTAAGGAAAGAATTGTGCAAGAGGCCATAGAGAAAAACAAGAGTATGAAGAGGGTCAGACGACGCCTAGCAATGGGAAGGAAACAAATCTTAATCGTCCAGAAAGAAGATGGCACAAAAACTTCCAATAGACAAGCAATACTGAGGAAAGTAACCGAATACTTCACCAACTTGTACAAGAAGACAGAAAATGTTGAAGAGGAAAACCATGAAGAAACACAAAACTCAGAAAATCCCCCCTCTATTCTCCGAGAAGAAGTAACAGAGGCCATCAAGAAGATGAAGAATGGAAAGGCAGGAGGAGTAGATGGAGTTTTAGGAGAATATCTGAAACTTGGTGTTGCAGAAATTTCTCCTGTCCTAGCGCAGTTATTCACTAATTGCCTTAGACAAGAGAGAATTAAGAAGCAATGGAACCATGCAAATATTGTCCTTTTGCACAAGAAAGGAAGCAAGGAAGATTTGAAGAACTACCGCCCCATCAGCCTCCTTCCTGATATTTACAAAACGTTCATGAGAGTAATAGCTGCACGTCTGAAGACGTCCCTGGCAGCTGCCCAGCCCAGAGAACAAGCTGGATTTCGCAGGGATTCAGCACTTTGGACCACATCCACACGCTGCAAGAAATTATCAGTGAATGAACGAATACGAGATGCCACTAATTCTCTGCTTCGTGGACCATGCCCAGGCCTTTGACTCGGTAAGTACCTCCTAAACACTGGAGGCACTGTGGAAACAAGGGATAGATACAAAGTACATTCAACTTTTAAGCAGCATCTACAAGGACGCCACAGCCTCTGTAATGCTGCATGAAGAAACAGAGGAATTCCGGATTGAGAAGGGAGTGAGACAAGGCGACTGTTTTTAGCACAACATATCAACACTTGTTTTTAAAATATGTAATATGTAATCGATGATATACATAAACGACTTAAGCCACGAAATCGATAGTAAAGTGAGGATATTCGCGGATGACACAGTTATACATAGAAAAATATCAAGCGAGGAAGACCAGGATTCCCTAGCAAACGACTTAGTTCGTACACAACGGTGGTCCGAAAAATGGCAACTCGAACTAAACACATGCAAATGCTCAATAGTAAATTTTTTCGAAAGAAAACAGCTGCGGCAAAATAAATCGTACAGTATTAGCGGAACAGGAATTAAAGTAGTGGAGTCGGTAAAATATCTCGGAATCACTCTTACGAATAACATGAACTGGAGCACGCATATCCGTAACATTTGTGCTAAATCATCTAGAAAACTCGGTTTCAGTAGGCGTATTGTCGGTAAATGTGAGAAAAAGTTAGAGAACGATGTTATTTTGCGTTGGCTAGGCCTCATCTTGAATATGCATCAAGTATATGGGATCCGGCAAACGATACATGCATCCGTACAAGTCGAGAAAGTGCAACGGAAAGCGATGCGTTTGTTAAGAAGTGCTACGATAAAAAAGCAAGCGTTACCAAAATGCTGTCAGATGCAGGTTGGGAATCCTTAAAAGATAGGAGACTAGAAGCTAGATTGCGATTGCTTGATAAATTTAGGGAAAGTACATTTGCGGAAGATATAGTAGATATTATGAGACCCCCCTGCTACCTTGGACGATCCGACAATGAGCGCAAAATAAGAGAAATAGATGCTAGGACGAGTCGTTTTAAGAATTCATTCTTTCCGTGAACTATACATGATAATAATAGGCTAAAAAAATAGTCCGAACGCCCGGTGTTTTCACCCCTGCCACACGCCGTAAGGCGGCTTGCAGGGTATTTATGTAGATGTAGATGGAGAAATATCAGTTTACAATCCTCCTGTTACGAACCCCATATGTTACATTACGTGAGCTTACGGAAAAATTTTCCAAAAGTAAAGTAGAGAGAAGAACAGACATTGCAATTTACAGGCATGGAAAATAACTTTCTTATCATTAGTCAAAGAATTGTGAAAAAAAGAAAAGTTTTTTTCCATCGAAGACTTCTTTTGATCAAAAAACACAACGACAACACTCCTTAGGAATCGATTGGTGTTTGAGTGCCAATAAGGAATAGCTTAGCTGAAATGCTATGAATTCCGAATAATTAATCTGGATCAACTCGTTGGAAAAAAGGTGCCGAATGAACCAAACTACATAAATTAGCTAAACAGAGAGAGGATTCGGTTGATTTAAAAAACATTCTCAATTTTGCTTGAGCGAAGAAGAAATCAGTCACACTAAAACTTAATCAACAAAAGAGAGGATGCACAAATTTAATGCGTAAAATTATCCGATTTAAACCCAATAAATATAAGCTATCAATAAAAACACTTCTTTGTACTTTGCAACGCGACAAGATATATTTTAGACTAATTAATGAAGCATTCATTTAGGACATTCAGATAGCACACATGAGTTTAACTGGAAATTCATTAAAAGGAAAGTAACGTTTAGCTCCACTATGAGACATAACTTTTTTTAAAGACGATAGCAGCGGATATTTAAAGTATACTTTCAATATAACAACTGATGTTTTATTCGATTTGTCAAAATGATAACCTTCCAAATTTTCGTATTAACTAATCGAAACGATTACATGTTCAGCTGATCTTTCTCTTTCCTCGATTCCTTACCAATAGCTGCAAATCCCTTGCTGCGTAGCTTCTTTAGAATGCCATTACTGTCATCATATTTACTGCCAAATGTCCTTAACCCTGCGTTAAGGACATTTGGCTCTATTAACACGATCAGGTGAGGGTTTGCACTTTCAGGCTTGGGACAGTAAAAATCCGCTTGTCCTTTGGTATTCAGATTAGTTAAAGATTGCAAAGCAAAATAAATGAAATTTAAATTAAAATCGATGAATGATAAGTGAGTAATAACCTCTAGTCCGAATCACAATTCCAACCATTAATCACGCAGAAAATACATGTAACCAATACGACGGAATAGCCACAGTTTATACTTGTAAATTTGGACAACATTTTTCAATAATACATCAATTCGATATAAATGAAAATTACGCGCGCTAAAAGTGGAGGAGTAAATCTGTAAATTAAAGATAAGCATTGAAAAATGAACGGAGGAAGCGAGAAGATGAAAAAGTCGACTTTGAAAAATATGTCACCAAGTCGACCCTTGGATACTTCAGCTGACTGCTCGTCTTACAGGCACGGCTTCAAAGTAGAGAGTCAAAGAGAGTCACTTCAAAACACTCCAGAATGCTTCTTTTTAAAAACCTTACGAAGAAAAATTGCTCTTTTGTCTCACCACTATAGCTGGCTAAGAAGTTTTCGAGAAGAACGTCGATCTTTGAAGAACATTCTATAATGGTATGAGAAAAATATATCAATCCAATATCTCATCTATGTTGTGAGAGAGAGAAGTTACGCTCGAAAAAGAGAATTGCATCTAATTTCGGTTGGTTTAACACGATCACCGCATATCTACGCGAAAAATAACCGCTTGCAACAAGTCATTCGTTCTTAGACTGCACAAAATTATAAACCGACTCTTAGTTATTAACCTAGATTCCACTGAACGACAAACGGTAAACAAACAACCAGCTCAATGGAAGCGAGCCCTAAATCAATGCCAAACTATGAGCTCTACCAAACACATCGGCGGAGAGTATTCTTTCTTTTTACCAGTATATATGTGTATACACATATCCTAATAAAGATCGTCGTTTCCAGGAAACCCACAAAACATCGAATAAAGAGTTGGCGAAAGCGACCGGCACGGATATGCGCGAAGTGTCATCATAAGCCAAGCATTCTGCGCAACTGCCGATGTGCACAAGTAGCGATGACGCAAGGCAGCCACGCCTTCGGAGGGAAACCGACACTAATGCGAGAATTGAGAAAATGAAGAGACAGAAATATGAGATACTAACGGAATGGAGGGGAGAGGCGAAGTCAAAGGATCCATAGCGGGCGCACGACCTTCTCCCACAGCGGCCACAACGCAACTGGTCACGGGAGGCTGAATGGAGGGGAAGACGGGGGAGGGCGGAAACAAATGAAACGAGAATATTATGACGATTTTACTGAGGAGGTGGGGGTTGAAAGAACCAGCGAATTTTATGACCGGCGCGTAAAAGTACGTCCACACGTACCTGTAACTGGAAAACTAAATAAAATAATTTCGAATGAACCACACATAATGTTCATATTTTCCCTGAATATTAAGAATATTAGCCTTAAAAGGATGACTCAAGGAAAAAATAATCGCAGGACTGTATGTGTAGTACTCTACTTCATTGTTCACGCTTTGTTATGAACATTGGAGCTAAATATGAATAAAGGAAGCGACGAAGACGTGGTGCTTGAGAAGAATCGAGAAAATGGAAAAGAAAGCGAAACTAAGTTACCAAGAAGTGTTTAATATAGTTGCTATTGGCGTCGAGACAATTATGACGAATTATCTCAATGAACAGTTTTACTGTGGTAACTGAAACACAGTTTAACGAAATAAAAATTGTTCTGATAGTAAGAACCACCTTTTTGAGCATCCTCAAGAAATTCGAGAAGCTAGAATGTAACTTTAATTGATCTTAAGTTATTTACCGAAATGTAATATTGAAATATGTTAATAATTTTCTATTGATGAATTGCGTATACTTTATTTTTTGACAGACTCCATACTGCATTCTATCTTCCGGATATTTACAACTTTCTAGATAGTATTATAATATTCAAAACCGTATTTCAATAAACACCAAGTAATGAGATACAACATTCGAGGTCACACGTGATATATGAGATTGAAATAGTCAGATTGATAAAGGGAATTCTACTGAAGACTCGAAGAGAGACGAAAACATTGTCGCATCGCACGGAGTAACGATGTTGTTATACGTTTCTTTGCTATTATTAAAAGTGAAAAACTTCCGAGATCTAGAAATAGTATTCAGAGTTTAAGAAGAAGATGATTATGAAAATAATAATTTATTCCATGATTTATTCACAACTCTCACACAAATCATAATAAGTTGCAATTCTATCAACAGAATCTCTGGAACCCAAACAGTTAGCAGAACTCAAATAAGATCTCGCGTCTACTGCGTTCAAATTTGAATAATATGAAAATCAATCAAACTTTAAATACAATTGCAAAGAATTCAATTTAAATACCACCAAGTTAAGGCCATTGAATTTATTTTAAATACACCTCCGAATCGAAGGGAAAAGAGCAGAGTTGGGATCACACGAAGAAATGCGATATTACAATCTGGAATATTTTAAGCGACACTGCCTGCGATGATAATCGGTGAAATCTCTACTTTTAAGAGTTTAAAAAGAGTTTCATATAAATATTCAAGTAATTTACCCATAATCCTTTTGCAATGTTTTTGACACAATATTATCCATAACAGGAAATCCGACACAAGTAGAAATCTTACAAATTATTTATTCAGAACGGCCAAGGATTCTTCATGAGCCACACCCTCACCGCAGTCATTCGAAGTATATACAATTTTGGAAAATTATAATTATTATTGTGAACTTTTTCGCTCGTACAGATCCTTAACTGATGGAAAAAACGAAGACGGAAACCAATGCAACAGACCTGATACTCAGTTTTAAGAGAACATTTATCTTTCATCAACTTTTTTGTAGGTCTTGTTCATGACTAAGGTAATGTGATACCACATAATGACACACGCAAGATGCTAAAAAATAAAACAGATTTTCTTCAGAACTGTGCAACACAGACAACCGATGTTTAAATTTGTAGTCAAATCTGTTTGTCAACAAACCTGTAGATTAATCTTAATTACTAGTTGAGGACATGGAGTGCATTAAAACTAAAAACTACTACTAAAACTAATTAAAACTAGGATAAAGGAAAGGAAGGTAACTTAGTAGATTGTAAAACCTACGAAAATCCCAAAGGAATAACAAGTGTGAAAAATAGCGACACGACTGGGACTCGAACCCAGGTCTCCCACTTTCCGGGCAGTGGTTAGAATACCTGCCCGGAAAGTGGGAGACCTGGGTTCGAGTCCCAGTCGTGTCGCTATTTTTCACACTTGTTATTCCTTTAAATAAAACTATTTGCACCGTCAGGAAGAACACTCTGACTATTGCCTTGAATGAGGCTCATTTTGACACCCGTTGCGGTGGGGTTTGTTAGTACAATGTCGCAACGTAATTCTTATCCGCACGTTATTAGTTTACATCCATGATGCAATGCAATTAATCATTAGCTTAATGTACGAACCTCTATCAATTTGGTGTCTTAGTTAACCGTAATTTTAACCACCAGTTAAAGCGTTACTATCGATTGTAAAACGATTTGCGAGAAATATCCTGAAGGTTAAAGGTAACCTCAAGGCTAACTAAACGTGTACATTTAAGGAACTAAGTTGAACTTGTTTAATTTGTAGCATTGTGACACAGGAAAGAAAGGGCAAACTCCTATTCTTGCTCGCCTCTATCCCATTCAATGCTTTTGGTGAAGCTGATGGTGAAGGGGCTGAGGAGCCAACTTGTATTTGAACGGATGACTTTACCAACAGAAAACTTTTGAATCCACGGAGGGCAAATTATTGGAGTTGGCCCCTTCCACAATAAGTTTGAAAGTTGAAATGAGATCGGTGGGAGCAATTTGGGATTCCGAAGGTCATGTGTTCCATTTATTGCGTCGCAGCGGATTTCCGAGCAAAATATTTGATCGATTAGCGCGCGCGGAGCACATCGGGGCAAGTCCGAAAGCTTCCGATAGGAACGCAACTCTTCAGAACAGAATAACGATGAAATAATCAAGAAGCTGTGAATGATGGCGAATTTATGAGCCTCAAAAAGAAAGTAATTTACAGTTTACAGAAATTTCTCGCTAGACTTAATCGGTGTCTTAATTTCATAACATAGAGAGGATAACATTGATCTTTCGGCAACTACCATAATTGCCAATACCACGGTACTTATTTAAGACTGTCATCGAGGAAATACAAGAAAGAGAAAAGGGGCTTATTAAAGAGTCAATGATTCTACGAAATTGGATAGGAGGGTGCTTTTGAATGCTGAAATGTTCTCTTTAAAGCCCGCTTAGCACACCTTTAAAAAGGAATGGGTAATTTTATTTTTGCCGTCACAATATACAAAAAAATCACTTAAATATTTCAATTAAAATCCGTAACACTTCGACTGTTTTCCTAGATTTTCTAACTTAACATTTTTTACTTAAGTTGTCTATTACTTTGTCTTTATCGATCCCGAGAATAATTAATCGATGCAATTCTGTGATACATATCTTTCTCATACATGATTTATGTGAGTAAAATGCGACATCCACATTTCTCTGGTATTTCAAGAACACACTATGATGGCAAACAATTCATTTTTCAGTTCAGCTTTGACGCATTTTCTTGAAAATTGCATTCGCAAATCAAACATCCAATTTTTCGTTGAATCACTTGCCACAATTTTAGAATGAAATAACGGCAGCTCTTACATCCACTAGAGAGCTTAGCTTTAATGCTATATTCGTGAGCTTTTCGATTCAAGGCGTTTTGTGGGCAATCCTTGTATGTATGCAGACCCAACTGGAACACGGTGTGACGTTCTGCATAACCTCACGGCGCTGATATAACCTTCCACCCTCCGAATTGATTTTTGTAATTTAGATGGTTCCTATCTCACTTCATAGATGGCAAGTCACTCAAGAGGCGTCACTGGCGCCGCTCATCGGCGAGAGTTATTACTTTAGAGAATAGATCCGGATGCCAACCGAAGATCATTCACAAAGAGTGCCGGACCTAAACTCAATATTATTGATTGAGGTAGGGATTGATATGTTATGGACGTGGATACAATTTACGCTCTGTACTTCGTAACTAAGTGCCTTAAATTTTTTTCCCACAAAATGAAATGAAGATATTACAAAGATTACAAAGCAGATCTTCGTAAAAATATAATGGTACAAAAATTCTACACACATTGTCACCAATGAATCGACCTTTCAACGCAGTACATTCTGAGCGAAATATTCGAAAGTTAGTCAAATAGTTGCAAGGTGATGTTAAGAAGAAAATAGCAAGAGGTTTCAAATCTCCGAGAGCAATGCTCATTTAAGAAAGTGTCCTAATTTCAAAAATAAATTCCAAGTATTTAATTTGATTATACATTTTCTCTGGATGTTAACAGCTGGGTTAGGTGATCTTGACGTACATTTCTTATAAAGTTCTCATAAAAATTGGAAACTTAGAAGTGTTAAAAGAAATGCGTTATTTTGTTACTATTGTTCCATTAAGAACGATGAACGATGTACGAGGTGTAATCAAAATAAGCGGAATTTTTTAATTTCCCTGACTTTATAATTTCAGTTGTCAAAACATTTTTTTATGTATTGGTACACATGTGCCTAACGTACATTGTTAAGGGCAGCCATTTTGAAAGCTTAGTCTATTGTTGGCAAAAAGGTTACACGTGTTTAACTGTGATCGGCGAATCGAATTGCAGCCTTTTGGACTAAGAATAAGAGCTTTCATCTTTTCCCGATATTCGCGATGTGGAACTCAACGCCTTTCACTGCAATTCTTGGCTCGCTTCTATTTGAAGATGTAAAAGGCAATCGACGGTGCTTTGCTGTAGATATTGTTATGTTGTGCGCTATCCCAAATTCCCGTTGATTCTCGATTGAGGAATAAAAATTGTTATTTACAATACTAATTGCGATTTAATAGACTATCAAGATAAGATTAGATAGTTAATGTAAATAATGTTAAGAAGAAATAACTATTTTCTCTACGAAAAGATAATCTTTTCCCTTCATCATTTATGAGGTGACGCCTCCTTGGTCGTACAAATATTTGTCACCCTAGTAATGCCCAATATCAAAGATAAACGGTCCTTATCAGTCGTTAAATCTAGAGATGCCTTCTCGAAAGACACGCAGAAAATCGTACCAGCAATCATCCACTGAATTATTCTGCATATGCCACTAAAAAGGGCGCTTTTTCGTTTTCATAAACTCTTTTTTTCATAAACGCTGGAAACTTGGCTTTCCTAAAAATGTATAAGACACGAGGGGGCTTCAGTACTCTGAATACATCTATCTTCAGCACCGCAGTTATTATTTACGATCGGATATAGCGTCATCTACGGTTTCTTTCTTTGCACAAGGTAAGTTCTTTGCACAAGGTAAGGATGGATAGTTGCAACATCTAGAATATTGCCTTTTCCGAGACTAGTAAATCAAGTCGCTTATGTATTTACTTGTTCTAGAACGAAGACAGAATAAATCGATTAATTTCTGCGAAGTATATTTATCTCGACAGTTGCTTGTGACGGACATGTTTATCCAGTTTACATCCGGAAGATTAAAATCGCCTCCAACGAAATGCCAGCATCGGGTTTACTCGTATAAATTTTAAGAAGTGTCTCGTGGAGGTCCTCTATGGATTCGTCGTCATCATCGGGAGGACGATAAAAGAACAGAATTAGGTTTTCTCACCACGCTTATCGGACAATGAACATCATATCATCTCACTGTTTTCCCAGCTTTGAAGGTAATCTAATTGATTGTAATCTTCGGCTCGGCGCTACAGTCAGTCGTTCGAACCATCGCCCTTCCAGTTAGGAAAACTCAAAAGCGTCATTTCTTCGTACTAAATACGGAAAGCGGTAAAGACGGCTAGGTTAAATTGTATCTGACGCCCTTAACGGTGAGAATATAGCACTTCATATCGTGAATAAAAATGTATGGTTGAATGGAAAAAATAATTAACCTGGAAATATGCCCTAAAAAGAATGCAAGCGTTAAATCATAATCACAGTTAGAAAGAACATTAGCTAACCCAGCTTTTCTACAATTACTAAACAGCCCAATTCAATTTGCTCAGCATCGCACGACTGTCACAGAAGTTAAGAAAAGATTAGATGATTCTGGCGAAAGAAGCATTTTTCTATTCTTCTCTCAAACGTTCCATCGAAAATAAAAAGGCGGATTTAAGTTCCAAGACCTCCAAATCTTTTTCTGAAAAATACTTAAGTTCGATAAAGTTGAATTCTTTAATTCTGCTTCTTATCGACGTAATCTCCGACTTACACTTTTTTACAGATCTGTAGCCATGACTGCTGAGAAAAATTCTCAAGGGCTCTGATACTCCCTAAAAATCACAGGCTTAGCGTTCAAATTCTGAGGACTTCAATCTTTTACCAACACTGAGAAAGATGCTGTTGCTTTTACAAAATTTTGCCTGAAGATTTTAGCCTGGAATCAATTTCTTAACTTGTGGTATTGAATTATTTGAATACCGTAGATGGCGCCTCATAAATGTCAGCTGACAGCAACACGATTATGAAGTAATAAAAAAATGTATGCGCAATTTGTCATTCCAACCAATCACACGAGCAACTTTTACACCGCTGAAACATTATTGTCATTAATACTAAAACAAGGGATCAGAAATAAAGTATTTGTATTTTTCATTTAACCAGGATGCCTCATTGCGAACTCTCTTCTCAGGCTTTCACTTTTCCACGATTTATGAAAGAAGGGTTTATACGAAATCAATTAAATATGGTTAAAGGAAAGGAAAAGCACGCAGGAAATAAATTTATTGTATAATAAATGCATCGAAATAACGTGAATAATAATATATTAAACATAAAAATATTGTAATACTACAACAATTGTTATATAATTGTTGATTTTGAGAAATTTTGGGAGACTTTGGGAGGGACTTAAAGCAAAAATGACGCCTACAAAGGAGAGATATTGTATTCCATAATATTTCATTAAGTTGATTTTTAGCGGGATAGAATATTCATTGCTTAAAATGTTATTTCGATAGACATTTAGAAAAATGTATCGCATGAATAAGTTATTAATTCAAATATTATAGACTTACGATTCAATTTCAAATAACATCGATCGTTAGGGAAAATTTACTAAGCCCGATGTTGATAGTCATGCTCGTTGTAATATAAGTACATGCATGGAATTTCTGCTTAAACAGGACTAAAGCTGAGAACATTATAGTCTCATAATTTTATAAATATACTAATTTTACTCCTAACAATCGAAACATATAAATTTTAATGTGAATTTCATAATCATAATTGGCAGGGTGTATGTCATGTATTTTATGAAGTAAACATCTTTTGAAAGTACACGCAGGAATCATCAAACCCAATAACTAATAATACCTTATTAATATTATAAAAAGAAATAACTTTATTTACAAACATTTCCAGCATTATTTTTTAGAAGTATTATAGGTATGCAATAACAGATACACACTTTTAAGTTAATTAAGTTCCGTAATTTCTGACTGAGAAATTCACGACTGATAATGTAAATATATTTAAATATTGCAACATTTTCTAGTCAAATTCCTAAGGCATTGTCACAAAACCTAAAAAATTATAATGTTCTGTTCACTACGAAATGTTACGGAAACAATAGCAAATGAAAGGAAGGCAATGGTGCGGCCAGAAGAAGATTATTCTCCAAAGAAGGACATTCGATGCGATAGAATTTTTCACTTCCGACTTCCTTATGAAACGTGAGAACGCTCATAATAGAATGACTAGGAAAATGTAGGACAAAAGAAAATGGCATTTCAATGAGGCATAATTTGCCTTTATTCTACCTTCAAATCTGCAACAGAAACGTTTCTTCGTCTCCTTCCGAACTTGGCACAAAATAGGTCTATCTATAGGAGATTAGGGAAAGGTGAATAACTTAGTACGGAAGGCTGAAACCAAAGGAAAAATAGGCGTGAAAAATATCGACATGACTGGGACTCGAACCCAGGTCTCTCACTTTCCGGTGAGTTATTCTGAATACCTGAATTCGAATGTCGCTACTTTTCACACCTGCTTTTCCATAGGTTTATCTACCCTACGTAATTACATGCGTTTGACTTCGATACAACGCAAACAGATTTCAACTATCTTCCCTTCGCTCCAGGTGATGTCCCTGGGATACTTTTCCTGGGCAGTAACATTTCGTCTGGTCTTTCGCCATCTTCCTCTTGCTCTTTGTTTCCCTTTCTTGTTTTCATTTGTTTGTTCCTTTCCTGAGCATGATAATGTTTTTCTTAATATTTTTACGTTCAAACAAAATTTAACATATTAAAGATAACCTATTACAATAATAGTGACCTTCTAGTCCTCCTGAGTCTGGGTAGACTCGTCAGGAGGTGCTAAAATTTACTACAAAGACAAAATATAGAATAAGCAAAGAAAATTCACAAACAAATTACATAATATGCTACAATATTGTGAAATATAAACAAAACATAGATCATATTAGATACTACATGTAGTTAAAATCATAACAACAGGAGAGTCAGTAAAAAGTTTCATACAANAGTCTTGGTTGGGGGACAAGAACATCCTTCTTCTCAGTTCTACTCCATCGTTTTACCTGTGAGACAGGTTCGATGGGTTCATGATTTGACAGCAGCCTCACACAGCTCTTGTCGTTCCACGTGACAGCCAAAATTTCATTCTTCATATCAAATCTGTAGTCATATGCCCCTTTATTTTTTTTCTTCATCTCTTTGTCTGTTGCAATTGGGCATTTGTTCATTCTGTTGAATTGAGCTGTTCCTGTTGCTCGGACACCAACATCTTGCAGATGTTTCATAAGAGCGAATCCAGTGAAGAAGTTGTCAAAGTAAACCTTGTGAACTTCTGGTGTTTCTAAAATCGAAATTATCTTCAGGACAACAGATGATCCAAGTCCCGTCATGGCTGGATCATCTCCGTCTCTTGCTTTGCCTTCATACACTTGCATTTGATAGCAATAGCCAGTTTCTGAGCAGCAAATCGCCCATTGCTTGAATCCAAACCTTATGGGCTTACCGCGTATGAACTGCTTCAGATAATAATGCCCATAGTATCGAACCATTTGTTCATCAATGCTCACATTTTCAGAGAACACGCCATATTGCAGAAACTTCTCGTTCTGTTGGTCGATTATTGGACGAATCTTGAAGAGCTTATCACGTTCCTGTGGTGCAATACTTTCTAACTCAGAGTTGTCGCTGACATGGAGATACCACTTGATTTGCAGATACCTGTTCCGACTCATGCATTGTCTCACACATTGGACATCCATGTCCTCATCTTCACACCAGTATAATTGTTCTTGAGGAAGAGAATGATATCCAATGAAGAGAAGAATTCCAATAAATTTCCTGATGCACTCGTTTGAAACTTGGATATCGTGAACGTTTTTCTGCGTGGCATATATAACGGTCTGTTTGACAATATTGGAGACAATTGTGTCATCAAATATCTTCTCGAAACAGTCAACCGGGCTTTTCCCCTGTAGTTCGCAAATTAGGGCACTCCTTCTCTGCACATCATCAGCATTTGGATACACTTTGGAGTAACTGGGTTGTCTCTTCTTCCAATTTGAAGTCAAAGTCATCATTCTCTTTTTAGTAGGTGGTGGACCTGAATCTGTCATAGCTGTACTTGTTGACAGCGCAGACTGGTCCACTCCTATTGCAGGTTCATTGTTTCCAGTCGCATGGTGAATTTCAGCAAATGCGAGAACATCTGATGGTTCCTCATCATCAATTATATTGTCATCAATTATATTGTCATCAATATCTTCATTGTCTGACATTTCATCGACCTGTTCTGGAGGAAGTTCTACAATATCTATAGGACCATTATTGTCGTCCTCATTGTCAGAATCGAAGAAGTCATCGGCATTGAGAATATCATCGATTTCCTTTAGAGAAAGAACCTTCTGTTGGCAAGCCATATACTGCAAAAAACAATATCAAAATGTGGTGAGATTCTACTCTATATCAGTTGTGATCCCCAGATGGGGCTCGAGGTATTTTTGTCCATTGTTCCCAAGTAAATTACATTGGCAACGCAAAAAGTGTACCATAGTATTCTATACTAACCAGGAATATAAATGAAGATAAATTTGCCCTGCTGGAAATTAGCCACGCCTGGAAAACGTCTTTTCTGCTTTCAAAAATCACGTTTCTCTTTCATGACAAAAAACGGCGACCTGAGCGCGCAAAAGGGCTCGTGTGCGCAAGTCAGGGCAGGCACGTGATTGCTGTAGGTTTACCATCACTGGCAACATTCTGTTGGATGACGCAACAACCCTGTTTCTATGTCTTGGTCACAGATGGCGTTAGTAGGTGGGTTAAAGTACCTGATCCCCAAATGGGGATCATGGCAGTTAATGGGTTAATAGTTCTGTTTTTCAGTTTCAAAGTTCCAGTAAGCAGTTCACAGCTGATGAAGTTTGTGGCCACTGGTTGAAATTCCAAGTCGTGCCTTACATATAAAATTATACCCCCACCTCTTCTATTTTCTCTTAGCAGAGGGAATAGTTGAAAGCCTTTTATTTTGTATAACTCTAAACTGACCAACTTTATATTAACTTCAGTAAGAGCAAAACAAGCTATGTTATGTTTTTAAGAAAGCAAAGTAAATAAAACATTAAAAGAATCCCAATTTTTTCTTAGAGAGCGGATATTCAGGCTAAAAATCGATATCTTCCCTGTTTGCCTGATGTTTGGTAAAAGTGATACATCATCAATAGTTTCACAATCAACCTTATCTAGTTTGAAACTAGTTATCTCCATACAAAAAATGCTAGGTGATAGGCAAAAATACAAAACACTATTAATTAAGTAATTTTGCAAAGGTTTTACAAAAAAGGGAAAAAAAACAATCCAAAGCTATATTATTTTGGATAAGTCATCTTCATTGTATATTTTTAGGGGGGAAAAGTTTTCATTTTTTTTTAACCATAATAACGCTATCCTTGATCCATACATATCTATAACCCAACTCTCTAGATTTAGTTTTACTCTTCCATAAAAGGTTCTTATAAAAGGGTGTGAGACAATCATTTATGTAAACGTTGCCCTTATAAAGATAATTTATCTCTGGGCAATTTAAATCACGTCTTTTTTCTGTAAACTTTTGCTTTATAGATTTGCATTTAAATTTTACAACCACCTTAATCTCTTTCTTTTGATTCTTTGCTTCGTAGGCATATACGTCATCAATATCACTTTCCCCAACATTATCAATTTTTAGAACATTCCCTATTTTGACTATCTCTTTTTTCAGGTTTTCACTTGGTAATTTTTCATTAACGACTCCAGCAAGTTCGATACTGGAAGATAGCTTTCTCTGTTCCAGTCTGTTCACTCTAATAGCAAGATTCTCAATCTTTTTGTCTTTAATTTCGATCTCTTTTTTAAGTTCTAATATTGTACTTCTTAATTCACGAATAATTTCCGAATTTTGTGTTAAGCTTTTATTCAGGTCATCATAGGATGAACTGAAAAACATTACCGATCTTTTGATGTCTTGAATCTCATTCAATATCAAATCTTGTTTGTTGAGGTCCTCGCTTCGCACTCCTCCATCTAGGCATTCCCTGTTCCGACAGCTCGGGCATCTCCATTTTTCCTTTTTTTCGATGATTTGGCCCTCCAAGTGGACTCAGTACCCCTGCGCATTTATGGTGAAAGCCGCCGCTGCATCCAGTGTAGATAACATAACAGCCGTCCTTGGGTTGCCTATCTAAACACTTCACGCAAGCCATAGTAGACAACCAACGTGCAGTTAGCTGTTACTTTGTAATCCACGAGTTAACTCACTAGATGTCGCTACTGTAAGCCACCACTTACAGCCCGAGTACGAGATTTCACAAAGTTTTTTGATTAATACTTCGAAAATACAATAAAAATGTTTACGCAAACACTTTCATCGCAGGACGGATCCCCTATGAGCCGCCACAGCACAAAAAAGGCCGAAAAAGGGCGTAGTTACTCGAGTAAAGGAACAAAAACCGGGAGCACCAAGTGAGCACAACCAAACTACAAGACAGATAATAAAAAATGATGACCTTTTTCGGAATTTTATGACTTTTAACAACATTACAAACGCATCTGACTAATGTTCATACTATGCGCTAAATTTACATTCATTTTATTTTAAACTTTCACTGACATACACAAACATACAGATTGAGCATGCCAATAACTTTTAATAATTAGGGGTACCTAATAATATAATCGACCTCTCTATCTTTTTTTCACAGGTTTTTTGCACCCCCTACTCTCTGTGATCGTTTTCCCGCAGTGAAAACATTTTTTCTGTGATAAANAGTTTCCAGAGCTTCCTTGGTACCCTTATTTCTCTGGAAAGCAAATTGGTGGCTGAAAATCAACTTGTTTTTGTCAAGATATTTGAGAAGTATATTGGATACATATTTCTCCATTATTTTACTTATCGATGGCAGGATGGTAGATAGGTCTGTAGTTATATAATCCCTGTGCACTCCTCCTTTGTAAATAGGTCTGATTACTGCTGTTTTCAGACCTTCAGGAAAAATTCCTGAGAGCAAGCTTTTATTAATAAGTTTGGTAATTATATCAATTAGTACTTCATTTTGTCTAATATCTTGTAACCTAATACTATCATAACCTGGACATTTATTTTTTAAACTGTCCATGACCCTTTTTATCTCAATGGTTGAGGCCTGGGGTATCACTATACTATTGCAGACTCCTTTATGGGTATCAATATGAAATTTTTTATCACAATTTAACTTGAAGCTCTCCACACCAAGGGTGAAAATATCCAAGAATTTGCCACATAATATCTCTGTATCCTCCTGATCTCCTAGATACTTCAGAATTACATCATCATTGCTCTCGGTTTTTTTGTTTCCCACAAGTCTATTTATTTCTCTCCATAAATCTTTATTGTTAGCTGCATTTCCTAACTTTTTATTCCAGTAGCTTTTTTTTGCTTTTCTAATTTCATTGACACACCGATTTCTTAAGGTTTGATAATTTTGTTTGTATGTAATATTAGTGGGGTTACTCTTCCATATCTTGAAAGATTTATCCCTCTTATTTAATAGGCTAAGTATCTTTTCGTTTATCCAACAGTTTGCAGGATTTCTGCCAGATTTCTTCTTCTTAATCACTGTAGCATCTTTATATATCTGATCAAATTTCTGGTAGATAATATTATATTGGTGATTTGGATTCGTTTCATCTTCTATTTGAGTCCAGTCAACCTTACTTATAGATTCTTTTATGATCTTCTCATTCAAGCATGCAAGAGTTGTCATCTTTTTTGATTTGTTTTCATATCTTATACTCGATATCTCTATGTTGATGCCAATAACATAGTGATCAGATAGTTTGACCCGTAGGATCAGACCATTTATTTTATTTTGTGGTCTATTATAGAAAATATAGACTACGCAATACTGAGATAGAGAACCATTCTTTATTTCCTCTCTTGTGTAACCGTCAATGACTTTGATAAAACCATTTGAAGATAATAGATTTTTGTATCTAATTGAGTCAATTGTACTGCAGTGCTTAATATTTATATCTCCTATAAGTATGGTTTCTACAGTGGTATCAGATTTAAAATGGGATTCCAATTCTTCCAAAAATAGAGAGGTACTCTTATTAGGGGGTCTATATATACAAAGCATCTTAATAGTTCTGTGTTTCAGTTTCAAAGTTCCAGTAAGCAGTTCGCAGCTGATGAAGTTTGTGGCCACTGGTTGAAATTCCAAGTCGCGCCTTACATATAAAATTATACCCCCACCTCTTCTATCTTCTCTTAGCAGAGGGAATAGTTGAAAACTTTTATTTTGTATAACACTAAACTGACCAACTTTATATTAACTTCAGTGAGAGCAAAACAAGCTATCTTATATTTTTGAGAAAGCAAAGTAAATAAAACATTAAATGAATCCCAATTTTTTATTAGAGAGCGGATATTCAGGCTAAAAATCGATATTTTTCCTGTTTGCCTAATGTTTGGTAAAAGTGATACATCATCAATAGTTTCACAATCAACCTTATCTAGTTTGAAACTAGTTATCTCCATACAAAAAATGCTAGATGATAGGCAATAATACAAAAAGCTATTAATTAAGTAATTTTGCAAAGGTTTTACAAAAAAGGAAAAAAAAACAATGGTAATTGGTAAAAGAATAGATATTTTTAAAGCTATATTNATATATAATAATATAAAATATTAACGAAACGCCGAACGTAATGAAACCTTGTGTACGTTTATTTGCGTATGACTGCGTAATATAGTTATAAAAGATAACGGTGATTGTTAAAATTACAAAGCGACATGGATGGCTTAAATAACTAGGGCTCTTTAAGGAATTACGAGACAGAATTAAGGAGGCAGATAACTTAGGTAGGCACGGTCATAAATTCAAAGTAAAACATACTAAATAAAAAACGACAAACGTAAATATTCTTTCCTACAACAATCGAGGAATGGAACAGTTTACCTGCAAAAGTCTTCACGCCTTTCCCAAATAATGTTAAATGTTTCATAAATAATGTAAGTAAAATGAATAAGGAAGGATTTTAGGTACTTGGCACGATAAGGCGTGCACCTAGGAAAATTCCCAAGTTATTCATTTTATTCCTTGGGAATACAATCAATAACTTAAACGAGTGAGCCTGCCGTTAACGTAATGTGAGACGAGTCGCCTAATAGGGATCCTGGTGATATACGGTGGGCCCCGTGGCCGCTACGGTAGCCGTAAAGGTCTATCAGGAACCTTGAAAAATCTTACATTATAAGTAATTGTTGACAAGTGGAATGAATGATTTTTCAAGGAAATGATACACTTGTTGTATGGATTGTTAAATGTAAATAATTTTGTGGATGTGATGTATAATTGTACAGAATAATATAGTTTCTAATAATGGCCTTCTCTCTCCATCCTCTTACACGCATAGCAGCCAGGTCTGCCTCCACTCCATTCTGCCATCTCAGACGTGGGCATCCTCTTCTTCTTACGTTGAATAATCTTTTCTCCCATACTCACTTGGCCACTCTCTCTACTGGCATTATTATCAAGTGTCCCATCCATCTGAGTCTCTGTTATTTGACGAACCTTACAATGTCTTGGCCATCTATGAAGTTGTAAAGCTCTTCATTCCAACGTGTTCGAAAAAATCCATTTTCTTGCACAGGGCCAAACATTTTGCGCAGTTGTACATCATAGCTGCTTAAATTGTGAACATGTAATATAATGTAATTTTAATATGTAAGACATGGCTTTTTAAATTGTAAAAATGAAACCATGCTCAAATCTATTAAAGAATCGTATCTGTTTAGAATTTCAATCAGTAAATTTTGTTAATTATTGTAGTTAGTGGTAGTGATTATTGACAAACATATTTTTATATGTAAAACTGAGTTTTAGAATGTGAGTAATGTACGTCGCCATCTAGTCTCATCCTGTGGCAGAATTGTACAATCTACATTAGTACATCTACATTAGTACCCTGCAAGCCGCCTTTCGGCGTGTGGCAGGGGGAAAATAATAACAATAATAATAGTAACTTATTCTTAATTATTCTTGTTTAAAATATACTCACGAAGATTTTACTAAAAATTATGACATCGCGATTAATTAAGACCTGATACGATAGAAATTACGAGCTAAAGCGTTTTAGGGATCCATTGAAGGTTTGTCCTGACCAAGATTCAGAAGGATTTGTTTTCTGAGGGTTAAATGGGACTCTCTAGTCCTAATTTCGCCCAATAAAGAGGTCTGTAAAGTGTACTACATTGTATTAGAGATGGAAATAGAGAATCAGCTCTTAAAAGAATATAAAACTGTAAATATATAACATATTATAATAATTAAATCTCTTAAAACTCAATTGACGTTTAATATCCTTCCTTTCATTTTATCAAGAATGGTCTCCGTTACTATTTCAAGATTTGTAAAATGCCTCGCCAGAGATATACGCTGTCGCTAGGGGATAAGAATATTGGCAGGATTCTTTGGAACAAAACCGTGCGTAAAACACTTACCTTCTTGAGGATGACCTGAGGCGTGTTGGTGACGTACGTGTGGTAGCCCTGGTCGTTAGCGTGGTGCCTTGGTACGCCGTCGAGGGCGGTGGCCTCCCTCTGCAGAGGGGGTGAGGGCGGAGGAGGACCCTCTTCGCATTCTTCGTCTTCGAAGCCGCCACCAGGGCCAAATCGGGACTTCTACAAAGAGAAAAACGCTTCAGTTTCCCTGACGCCCACAGATTTCGAGAGGAGAGCTATGAACGGTTAATAGGGGGCAGTCGATATTGGAAGCCACTTACATTTGTTAGAGCTTATACAATGAACATATATGCTGCTGAGAATAAGCCCTTGGTGCATAATTTCCAAGGATTTAGTTTACATTGAATGCGAGGGTTATTCTCTATTAAAAACGCCCGAAAGCACTAAGTTACGGGTTAGTTGGTAATAAATTATGTGGATACCGCACGTATTGATATACGTTGGCCGGACGGCCATGACAGAGTTTTGATCCAAAAAGACCTTCCCTCTTCTACTTCACCAAGATCGCCCCATAGCATAAAGTCTTTCAGAACAGTTATCATAAGGTTTTTATTGATTAAAATATATATTGAGTGTTTGCTGCAATCGTGAATTAATCTCAGGTTCTATATCTGTATTTTTTCCCAAACACACAAAATAGTTAATAATGTGCCTTAACTCAATTTAAGAGGGGTGGTTAAATCACAACCAACATGGTTTTAGGAAAAGTTTCTCTTGCGAGTCACAAATATTAAGACTATATCAAGATTTAATAAAAAAGTACACACCATATTGGTGAACTTAGCAAAGGCATTCGATCAGAGATTGTTTCAGCAAAAATGAGTACGGTGACGGTAGATCCAAGGATGGACAGAGTCTTCTAGATACGAACGATAATAAACTTTCAGAACAAGTTAAAGTAAATTCTGGTGTAGTACAGGGTAGTGTACTGGCGCGTTATCTTTTTAAATTTTTTTATATATAATAATATAAAATATTAACAAAACGCCGAACGTAATGAAACCTTGTGTACGTTTATTTGCGTATGACTGCGTAATATAGTTATAAAAGATAACGGTGATTGTTAAAATTACAAAGCGACATGGATGGCTTAAATAACTAGGGCTCTTTAAGGAATTACGAGACAGAATTAAGGAGGCAGATAACTTAGGTAGGCACGGTCATAAATTCAAAGTAAAACATACTAAATAAAAAACGACAAACGTAAATATTCTTTCCTACAACAATCGAGGAATGGAACAGTTTACCTGCAAAAGTCTTCACGCCTTTCCCAAATAATGTTAAATGTTTCATAAATAATGTAAGTAAAATGAATAAGGAAGGATTTTAGGTACTTGGCACGATAAGGCGTGCACCTAGGAAAATTCCCAAGTTATTCATTTTATTCCTTGGGAATACAATCAATAACTTAAACGAGTGAGCCTGCCGTTAACGTAATGTGANCTGAAAATTCTGGGCTGATGAATTTATCGAACAGCTTCCGTCTGTATTCTGATCTTCTATCCTGTAGTGAACCCCATCCGAGGGAGTTTATCATGGCCGTAACGCTGCTATCGAATCTGAAATCTCCGCTAACGAAACGTGCCGCTCTACGTTGAACCATCTGTAAATCTGAGACTTGACCTACTTCATGTGGATCCCACACTGCGCTGCAGTACTCGAGATTGGGTCTGAGCAAAGAAAAATAAGCAATTTCCTTGACTCTTGATTGATTGATATTACGAACTTCTCTACAATTCACGACTATTATTTTTAAATCACCCATCTCGCTTTTTACAGATCTCGTTTCACTTTTTAAATCTCCACTGTCGATTATTAAATCAGAGCTACTAATCGTATCGTGGCTAATTATTTTTTCTGCTGATTTTTCTTTTTTGCTTATATCAATATCATTCTTTTTCATTCGGTACTCGCGCAATTCATTATTCCTCTCTATGTGGGTGTTTTCGTTTCCTAATCTGAGCTCATTGCTATTCGATATTACATTCAAACCTATTACATTGTCTTTCTCCAACCTAAAAAAGCACCCACATGCCTAAACACCCTACTCGCTACCTTCTCCGCAGCCTCGGTCGTATAATGAACTCCGGAGCGGTTTAGGGGTACCCTGAACGAGTCGAGAACATGCCGCAGTTCAACAAAGTCAACTCCCTTGTCCCGGCAGAAATTCCTCAGCCGACGGTTTAGACCCTCCACCCTACTCTCCACTAATACATTAGTCAAATCTTATTGTTCCATTGTCCGGCCTACCCTTGAATACTGCAGCATTATCTGGTCTCCCCAATGTTCCTCTCACATTAAATCCATTGAAAGAATTCAGATTCGGTTATTAAAATGGCTGTGTTGGAAAGAGAATATTACCGATTTCAATGTAAATAATTATCCCGATGTATTGAAGTATTGAGTATGGACGGTGGGGAAAATTTTAAGCCAAGGTTTAAAATGTCCAAGGAAAATTTGGGGAGAGAGATGTTAGATAGATTTATCACACGAGGATGAAACTGATGAGACGAGGGAACACTTGACTTACGGGACTGATTGTGCTCCTTGATGTGACGCAAGGAATTAAGTTTGCGGTTGATGGTTTTGAATTTGTCGAGGGAGAATTCACTAAGTTCTCTAAGGGTACTAAGTGGACGACGAGATCGTCGTGGGGCGATCGACATTAGTGTTTTAGCGATAGGGCGATATTGTACACCTTGTCGATGAAGATCGCCCCTAGTAGCGCTGATAGACACCGCACAGTACCTGGTCGCTAGCGATGTTGCAAGATTGAACTTATCGTTCGAGTTCCGGCACGCGCATTTCCGATTTTGGAGACGTAGAAGGCCGGTTTTTCGGTGGTTTTCGTTGTTAGTAATAACTGAGTATAGTTGACAGGAATAAAAGATGGCAATGTTAGTTTATATATAATATGTCTCACATAATGCTACATTAAGTAAATAAAACTATCATTCACGTTTGTTTTATGTGTTATATATGCTTTGTTGTCATTGTTTAAATACGTAAGTACGCCTATATTAGAAATGTTGGGTTCGAAATGGTTCTTTCTGATGATATGTATTAACGTTATGGCATCATTTTGTCACCATATCTTAATAGAAACGTTTTGACTGCTGACCATAACATGTTGAAAGGTAGACGAGGGAAGATCGTTGAAGATCTTTAGCTGTGACATAAATACTTGCATAACAGAATTTTCTTAGGAAATCCACTTCTCTGGATGTCCTGAGCTCTAAAAGCGTTAATGAACGAAGGATTTTTTCCGTTCTTCAACTTCTACATAGTTATTGAAACCGGCATTTTCTGTAAAAGGTTTTTATAGTATTTTATTTCTTCCTATTATGGAATCACGCAGAATGAAGACTGTATCCATTGATAATTACTAGATTTCGTGATGCCATTTAGCCGTTGTCTTGTATGAGATTCGTTAATGAATCTTTCATTTTAACAAGATTTGTTGATAGTAAATTTGATAAATAGTATACTATGGATGCTGGGCATTTCGACTTACTCAATAATAACTTGCGAGAAATTTTTCTTACATTATACTGCACTTTGTGTAATTCAATCATCTTAGAACATATTAAAATATGATTACTAAACAAATTCAATTACATTCGTCTAGAACGTTCCAGTTAATAATGAACCTAGCTGTAACATTTTATTCTATTATATAATAGCTACCATCATCAGTAAATAAGGGAATATTTTGAAATCCTTCAAGCTTTCTAACATTTATATCTTAACCTACCATTATTTATTTTATTTATTTATTATACATTACCGTCGCAGTTAGACGCTGAGTCAGGTGGCGACGCTATATTACACTAATTTGATAAACTTATACATCAGACAATTAACACAAACAAACTTACTGTCTTACATACATATCTATCAAAATCAAACAACATCTTTGTCTATCGTTATTTCAAACTACTCTATCATTATATTCACAATTTAAACAAGTAGACTGTTCCATTCTTTGATTGTTCTATTTAAAAAGGAGTACTTCCGATTATCAGTTTTCTGCTGTATATACCTAACTTTATATTTATGATCGCCCCTACCCAAATAATCTGCCTCCTTTACCCTATCGCGTATTTCCTTGAACGCTGGAATGCCAACGAAAGTCTTAAGGAATATAAATCTATAGATATATAGTCTCTTTTTCTTTCTTCTGGCTTCTAGACACTCCCAGTCTAATTCCCTTAGCATCTGCGTTACGCTGTACGTTTTCCATACCTGCCTATCACGAACCTCGCAGCCCTTTTTTGTACCTTTTCTAATTCTTTTTTTAATTCCTATTTGATAAGGGTCCCACAAGCATTCTCCGTATTCTAACAGAGGCCTAACCAACGATGTATAGGTCTTTTCCTTTATTTTCTTACTTGAGTACGTATTACAAAGTTTAATGTTTTGTTGACTTTACCTATAATGTTTTTTATATGCGCGTTCCATTTTAAGTTTCTACTAAAAGTAACACCTAAGTATTTGACCTTATTTTCCTTCGCTAAAACATTACCGCCGATATTATAAGAATACTGAAATCTGGTCTTATTAAAGCTAATTACGTTACATTTACCTATATTGATCTCCAGTTGGTTTGAAGTGACCCAATTGTTTAACTCATCAATATCACTTTGTAAATCGTTGAAATCGCCATTCCCTCTAATAACTCTATAGATTATGCAGTCGTCCGCAAATAATCGTACACGAGATTTTATAACGTTTGGCATATCGTTAATAAATATTAGGAAAAATAACGGCCCCAATACACTACACTGTGCTACCCCTGAAGTTACTTTAACTGTATCTGACATCATACTTCCAACTTCTATTCTCTGTGTTCTATTTCGAATAAAGGCCTCCGTGGGCTTCCAGATAGCCAAGTGGGCAACGCGTTCGCCTTCGACGAAAGCGGTCCCGGGTTCGATTCCCGGTGGAGGCCTACGTGCGAAATGACCTAAGTTGTCGAAGCACTTTTAACAATACTACTACTACTACAAAAGCCTCCGTCCATTTCACTATCCTTGGGTCCACAGCCATCATACTCATTTTTTGCAACAAGCTATGATCTACCACGTCAAACGTGATCAGATCACAAAATAATAACCGCAGTGCTTAAGGTAAATGCATTCCGTGTCACGAAGCCCCCAAGTACGTTATATGTCTTTAAAAGAGCAGATTTCCACGTGTTTAAGGAATTTAATAGGCGAACAGATATGCATTTATAAGTTNGTCACGAAGCCCCCAAGTACGTTATATGTCTTTAAAAGAGCAGATTTCCACGTGTTTAAGGAATTTAATAGGCGAACAGATATGCATTTATTAGTTTTATTCAGGAACACTCGGTAGACGCGAGCTGGTCAGAGTTTCTTCGTATCCTTCGCGAAGGTATGTACCTTTAGATTTGTTCCGACGAAATTGGAAAAATCGCCAAGTACCCCGATGGGTAAAACCGAAATTACGTTCTCTCCAAAGAAAACAGAGAGTTATTCATTCGCGTATGAAGTCATTTCCGAATAACAGTGTTGAATACGAAGAACAGCGGCTGAAATATTTAGACATCAAAATTAAAGCGAAGAATGAGGCTCGTAGCGAATTCGAAGCATATAGATCTATTACATTGCGCGAATCGCTGGAAAAGAATCCAAAAGAGTTCTGGTCATACGTTCGTGAGAGTAGAGGCAAACAATCGACCGTTTTGCACCTTGTTGATAATAATGGAAAGACAGTAACAGATGCCAGTGATAAAGCGAACATTCTTAACCAGCATTTTAAAAAATGCTTCACATTAGATGACGGTCGAGTCAACGCATTCCCCACCCGCGTTAGTTCCACAATGAGTAAGTTAGAATTGAACGAGGCAGGAATTAGAAACCTTTTATCACAGGTCGATAGTAAGAAATCTCCCGGGCCAGAAGGCGTGCCTGCATATGTAATATCTACGCTAGCAAATGAGCTTGCTCCTCTTCTTCTCGCGTTTTTCAGTAAATCTTTAGATGAATGCACGGTTCCGGTCTCATGGAAGAAAGCGCACATTACTCCAGTGCCGAAAAAAGGGCGTAAGACACAACCAGACGACTTCCGGCCGATATCGTTAACGTCGGTATTTAGTAAAATTCTTGAGCACATCATCTGTAGTTATATAATGCGTTTTCTCAGTGAAAATGTTGCGATAACGGAAAGTCAACATGGGTTTCGTAAGGGTCGCTCCTGTGAGAGCCAGTTAGCACTTCTCAATCAGGACATAATGCATGCAGCCGACGAAGGCTTTAGGACAGATGCTATATTTTTGGATTTTAGAAAGGCATTCGATACAGTTCCGCACGCGAAGTTACTACAGAAACTAGAATCTTATGGAATCGATGATCAAATCATTCAGTGGATTAAGTCATTCTTGACATGCAGAAGCCAACGCGTAGTCTTAGATGGGACTTTTTCTGATGAAGTGGAAGTGACATCAGGGGTACCTCAGGGCAGTGTTATTGGGCCCATATTATTCCTTATTTATATTAACGATATCGTAGACAACGTTAAGAGTAACGTACGGCTCTTTGCGGACGACACCCTTATATACAGAAAAATCCAAAACGCGGAGGATTCATTGATATTACAGAGTGACCTGGACGTTGTTACCAAATGGTGTAAAGATTGGCAGCTCAGTTTAAACATAGAGAAATGTGTAGCAATGAGCATGACCCGCTCTCCGATCAGAAGCGTGAGCCTAACTCCCTATCACATTAGCGGCTCAACGTTAGAATTCGTGAGTCAATACAAATATTTAGGGGTCGTTTTCAGTAGTAATTTATCATTTAAAACGCATATACGAGATATAGTGGGGTCAGCCGATAGGACATTGAGGCTATGTAACCGCGTTCTTAGAGGCAGTCAGTCGTGTGTCAAAGAGGTAGCTTATTTTTCACTAGTTCGCCCGTTACTTGAGTACTGCTGCGCGGTGTGGAATCCGCACGAGAAGGGTTTGATTTTGGAACTAGAGCGCGTACAACGTAGAGCGGCTCGTTTCGTTAAGGGAGACTACAAGTTCGACAGCAGTGTATCAGATATGATTAAATCCCTCGGCTGGAACTCTCTTGACGATAGAAGACTCGAGTTTAGGCACAGATTGTTCGAGAAATTCCTGAGTAGTGACTTACATGACGAAATACGCGACATAGTGATTCCTGCGCTTAGCGAACGCAATTTTCGAGACCAGACGTCGAAAAAATTTCGTGAGATTATTGCACGAACGGATAGTTATTATTGGTCTCTCTTTCCAGATAGTATTAGACGCGTAAATAGGATGAATAATTAGGGAATTTGGTGTATTAACACCCCCTGCCATACGCCATACGGCGGTTTGCGGGGTATTTATGTAAATGTAAATGTAAAAGCCTTCTCTAAATCCACGATAACAGCATCTACCTGTTCTCCCCGGTCCTGCGCTTCTATTAAGTCTTGATATAGTCCTAACGTTTGTGATTCGCACTAGAAACCTTTCCTAAATCCATGTTGGTTTTCATTAAGCCACTCCTCTGACTCCAAAACGCGTTTTAAATAATCCGCTATAATTTTTTCGAATACCTTGCACACCACGCTAGTTAGGGTGATAGGTCTATAATTCTTCAGTGACTTTGTACTTCCTCCTTTGTGTATTGGAACTACTGTGGCAGATTTCCAATCTTCTGGTAGCTGACCTGACCTGACTGTTAATGGCTACGTTGAATATTCCTTTTAAATAAGGAACTATATCGCGGCTTCCTAACTTTAAAGCTTCGCTTCATATACCATCTGGACCTTGAGAGTTATTGTTTTTTTAACTTATTGACTCTTTTTAATATATCTTTTGAACATATTATAAAAGGTATGTATGAATTAGCTTTACACTCGAATGGATTTAAGTTACTAGTTTGATCTGGATCTTTATAAGTACTTGCGAAATAGCGTCTGAATTCTTCAGATATCTCACTACTGGTTGTTATAATATTTCCTTGAGATCCCTCTATCGCATCTATTTCGAGTTCTCCCCTTCTTCGGCGTTTTACATACTTATAAAAACTGTTGCTACCGTTATTGATAATTAAATTTTCTAGAAATCTGTTCTCTGCATATTTTTTCTTGGTGTTTAGCAATCTAATTACCTCCCCATATTTGATATTATGCCGTTCGCTGAGTTTGTGCAAGTTTCTTGATTTCTTTTTCAGTCTCCTAATTTCAGCGTTATCATACCCAGGGTCGGCATTCCGTCTAAGCTTTTTTGTTGGTACATACTTCTCTATTCCTGTATTCAAAATCTTCTTAAAGTTTTCCCATAATTCCTCTATGTTTGACCCCTTACTAGCCCAATCCTCAAATTCGTTTTTTAAGTATTCCCGGAAAGCGTCAACGTTAGCGCGATGAAAACTGTAAACTATTTTATTTTCTGTTTGAATACTGATAGTTTTGTTCCAAAAGAGCTCCATATATATTGCGTCGTGGTCGCTAATTCCTGGTAGAATCTCACAAGCCTTGAGGAGTTCCGGTGTTATCAAGAGAAATACATCTAATATGCTATTCTTCCTTGTAGGATTGATTACTACCTGTGTGAAACCTCCCTCCCTTAGGAGAGTATTTATCAGATGTTACACCCTGCCTCCTGTCCATTCTTTCCCTGACCAGATAACCTGAGGTAAATTTAAATCTCCTGCAATTAAGACCGATCTGCTAATGTCCCTTTCCCGGCAGGTCATTTCTCCTAGCCTCTCTAACAGAGCGAGGTCCTCCCCGGGGGGTCGGTACGCCCCTATTATATGAATTTTTCTCCCACTTACCCTGTCCTCGACTTCCATGCACAATATCTCATATTCATTATCTTTCGAAATAATTATATTCATGTTACTCACATAATTTATATTATAGACAGATAATATAAATTATGTGAGTAACATGAAGGAAGGAGTATTAATATGAAATGCTTGCATTGCTTCAATGAGTTATTTTATTTCTGTTATTAGAACTATTGTTATGTAATTATAAATAGTATTCCATTCTTATACAAAATTATAAAAAAAGTGTATCTGAGAGAATATGTAAGCTCATCGTAAGGATAAATAAGCGTTACTCTGTTCAGATCATCCATGTTTATGCAACAACAGCAGCAAGCAGCGAACAGGAAATTGAAAATTTCTACCAGACACTCGGCACGGACCATGACAAGGAAGATCACTATTATAAAATCATCATGGGCGATTTTAACACTCGTGTAGGTAAGCAGGAAGCAGATGATGCTGTCACAGGAAAACATGGACTAGGACAGAGAAATGAACGAGGTCACCGCCTGGTAGAGTTTGCAGAGTGCACCAATATGTATGTACATAACAAACACATATTTCAAGAAGAATCCTACAAGGAAGTGGACTTGGAGAGGTCCTAATGGAGTAAAAAACGAAATAGACTACATATTGGTTAACAAACTCTACCCAGTTACTAATTGTGAGGTACTAAACAACTTCAACACCGGAAGTGACCATAGAACAGTTAGATGCAGAATGAAGATTAACGTCAGAATGGAGCGAAAGAAGTTGGTCTCAAGCAGGAAACAGGAGGTAAGTATTAGAAAATTAGAAGAAAATAGGAAAGAGTTCCAGCTGGAACTTAGAAATGGGTTTTCAGCACTTCAGAAAGTGGCTCTGAATTTGTTTAAGTTATCAATTAAGATTCCGGTGGTTGTAAAAATACCATTTATCTTTGGGTACAATAATGAAAGTTGGTTATGGAGGCATGAGAATAGACAGCAGTAGATTCCGTAACTAAAATATAATGAAACTCTTCAAAAATTCCTTCAATAAGAACCTTTCATAAAAATTGCGTATTTAGATCCTAAGAAACCTTAAATGGTGCAATTAAGCTTTAAGATATCTGGGAACACGTCGATAGAAAAAAGGAAACATACTATCATTGATAAGGCACAGGAGGGTAGGATTGAGGGAAATAGGATTCGGATAAAGAAACATTGGACGGTTGAAAAGAGAAAAATGAAAATTATATTTAAATACTCAAACAAACATTAATATTTCAATCAAGACACTACATTTACCATATTAAATAAGAGTGCTGAGAATTCAAAGCAAAGTGTTTGTATCCTCTGAAAAACAAATGAAGACTTAAAAACAACCTCGAGATAGAGAAATTAACCTAAAACACTTTAAATAATGGAGCTGTTTAATTTTTATTAACTATACGTTTCAGGAGATTAAAAAGTGAAGGGAATGTATTCCTACTTTCACTATCACGTATTCAAGATTTTAACAGCGATCAGCTGGCTTTCCCCGTAAATATACACGAGATGCTAAGGAAAAAATCCACTTCACTACATCTTAACTTTAACAAGAATTAATAATATTAAAGATAATTCTTAAGCTTTCTCAGTTTAAGCTTTAAAATCACATATAATTACGAATAATATTCAATAAACAAATATACTACTCTGAGGTGCTTTAGATAATCATATACTCTTATACTCCATAAGCATAAAAACTTCCTAGTACGCCCTTAAATTACTGTAGTATTATATTAGATATGCAGCCGGAATATAACACAACAATAGCTAAAAAGATTATAGAAGATGCCGAATTGGAAGGGAGCGACCGAATTCGGAGTAACCATGGCGCTCAGCCAGGCCATGCAGCGCAGTCGAAAAAGGCGCCGCAATCCCAGGGTAGCGGGTGAATCGAAACAGTTTCTTTACATTCTATATTTAGAAACCTTAGAAATTGACGTGGTGTGAGAGACTTGATAGTTCAGTACTATTTTCCTAGTTGTTTTCCTTCTCATCTTTTCCTCTTATCTCAAAAACTGGCTGAAAATGTGTCCGCAATTTTGTTACGTAAAATGAGCAGAGGTCTATCTTTGAGTGCAAAAGCTATAACGAAACAAAAGATCAAGAATCATGCTAAAATACTGCGTAATCAGTTATTCTACCAGTTTTCTCAAACAAATTCTACGTTGCAGCAAAATTGAAAGTTTTTTTCGAAGAATCTGAGATTACCCTTTTCTGTGAAAATTGGCCAAGTTTGATACCATGTACAGGCATGAGCAAAAATAACTCAAAAATTGCAGGGTGACATAAGATTCGGGATACTCGTAAAAACTTCTTCGGTGGAACATGTTGCAACACTGTAAGGAGTCCATCTCAAAGATAACGGTAGTTTTTTTCGCTGCGAATGGGTGGGGGGTACGGTTTGAAGAAATGGTAGCAGCATCTGTAGCGGCTCCGTAGCTGACACCCATTAAGAAGGATAGACCTAATTTTAAGAAAGACATTGATGGAAACGTTGCGTATACGCGATGGCAGCTCTAATGTATGAGCTATAGACAGTGCAGATTGAATGAATTCGCAATTTAGAATCATCAAACAAATCGAATACGTCTTTCCACTAACGGAAAGAGAACAG
>KZ309947.1:5856-21696 GCA_000376725.2 Ladona fulva
AATTTTATTAATTCCGTATTAATGGAAAAAAGAACCAGATCTTTAATACGTTATGTTCAGTAATTTTAACCATTCAAAATGGCATTTCGCATTGAATTGCAATAGTGTAGATTACTATTGTTTGTATTAGTAGATGCATTTTTATATAATCCCTCTCCTTGCAAATGGTGTATCTCTTTTCTTAGTTGTGATTTATGGTGTACTTAACGCAAATAACCATTTCTATGAGTATCAATCCTCTTTTACTAACCACAAGCAAAACAAATAATGTCAAATATACCAGGTAAGAAGGATGTAAGAAATAACGCAGCCGCCTTCTTAACAGAAAAGTGAATTTCACATCTTTCGACTCAGCTTGGTTCTTTGTACCAATCGGAAACCATCCATTTTCATCGTTTCATGTTGCAAACCACTATCCTTCATTTTCCATTTAACCTTTTGTTGAACAGATCTAATTCTCTTTCATTGAGTTTTTGCTATCAATCATGGAATCGCCTTATCATCTGGGAATAGAAGAAACTTTGTGACTATGTGAGAAACTATGTGAGAAATTTAGAAGCCGTCGTGTTGTTTTGCGATGAGAAAACACAATCGCAAAATCTACTCTACGGGACCAGCACTACTTATCAACACAGGACCTAAACGAAATCAAATGATTTCCAGGTATCTACGAACAATGATGGAGTTTTGAGGAAATATGCAATTAGGTAGTTTCTCTAGAATTGTAAAAGTAAAGAAAAAAATTCAGTAATTCAGTTCAGAGATAAAATTAGCAATGTTAAAATACCATAGGAAATTAAAATATATACCGTCCACAAAATATATTTATTCAATACCAGGTTTCAGTGTTGGGTATCAGCTACAAAGCACACATTGCTTTTATCATATCTGATCGGTCTCTCTTATCTTCCCCGTTTCTCCCTCAATGGGATCATATCAGACGCCTATGCGTCAGTAAATTTTGTGTCCCACACCAGGAATCGAACCCGGAACCGCTTTCGCCAGAAGCGAACGCGCTGCCCACTTGGCTATCCGGAGACATGTCAGCTTCACATTCAACAGCATAAATACTAACCAAAGGAGGGGAGGGGGTGTTAAAAAGTAAGGGAGCCAATTGTTATTCTAATAGGTCATTAAGCGGAAGGGGGGGGGGACTAAAGAAGGGAAAAGGCAGGTAAACAACTTGGAAGGATTCTCGAAAAAAAGGAATTGATTTGTAAGAGAATGGGAATGGTAGAGATGGAAGAGTATCTGAAATGTTTCTAATAAATCTAACTTGTGTGTTTTAGACCAGGAATGAAGGATTATAAGTGAAAAATTGGAATGGTGTTAGTAATACTGAGTAAATTTTAAGAGAAACACACTCGAGTATGCAAATTAATCTGACGTAAATGATTCACTAAATTCTGAATAGAATGACAAAATTATAGAATTCAAGTGTTAAGAAAGATAGTTACGGATCCTAGGGAAAGAAAACAACTACGACTTTAGATGGCTATAAGAATAGAATGAAACATTAATAGGAAATGAGGACGACTGTGAAAGCCGAGTCATACTTGCGCGCGTCAAAGGAACGAAGATGCCATCACAGAATAGTCCGAGGATTCATCAATTATATATAATAATAATAACAAAAACTCTTTATTAGGCGAGATTAGGCCTATTGGGCTCTCTTCCACCTAACCTCAAATGTCACTACATTCAATTGAATACAAACACATACATTCCATTGAAGTTATTATAGATCAAAAAGATTTGGTTTGCAGGAAAATATCTTCTCAACTGAAGGTTGAAGAAAATAAAAACCCCACTGTACAGGAAAACACCCACATGGAAGGGGGATGTAAAAAACCCGCGAAAACACAGAGCATAAAATGAGAAATAGAAAATTAACATGTACCACTTGAATACAATGTGTAAAAATTACATTTTCTGCTAAAATATAATTCAAGTAATGGATTAAAAAAGCGATACAAAATATACAATATTGATATACATACAATCAAAAGTATAATACATTTATTGTATTATAAAGTAATTAAAAATAAACAATATCATACTTCAATTGTAATATTTAAAATATTCAGTATATGGTACATATATTAGGGCGTTCTTCAATTTTCGAGACGATCCTTCTTAATATGAATGAAAACTGGGATTTATGATGATCCATGCTCAAAATACGAAGATGGGAAAGTAGTGTACAAATCTTACGGAGAAATCCTAAAATCGGCGTGAGAGTTCGCTTTCCTTGACCTTAAGGAGCGATCGCTGAGAAATAATAATCGCCTGTCCGCTGATAAAGCATTGCAATCTAATGTTGACCTCGAATTCGCTTTCGAAAAAGGCCATGCATTCGTGAAGATACAACTACGCAACCAATCCTTAATTTCCTATATTAATAATTTTAAAACAATTGGTATAGCGGTGGTTATGTGTTTATATCCGTCTAGTACTGAATCTAAATCTAGACATCATCACAAAAGGAGGCATGAAAATATTACGCGAGTTACAGTTTAGGAATACTTTTCCAAGGATTAAAAATGTTGGTAGACAGTTTTTATTTAAAAAAGGAAATTGACTGTGTATTGATTTTTTATGATCAGAAATTAAACTAGTGCATATTTTAAGTGTGAGATGGACATACACCGATTTTGAAAGGGGAAATATTCCTCCTTGCACCCCCTATTGAATACGCCATAATATTCACGCGACTTTACTTTACTTCATATTTAAACAGAAAAATTGGGAGATTAAATGCAAGAGATATCGATTTCACGACTTAAATTCTTAAATAGGAGAAAAATATGTTCAAAGTTCTGATGACGTCTCTTCCATACATACCTCTTAAATACCATCAATTTCTGCAGCCCAGATTCATTCAAAACCCAGTCATCACTGATTTTTTTCTCCTGCTGTGCATTAAATGCTCCTAAATACTGTATTTACGCGAGTATATGACGAGGATTTTCTAATTTTAGCACCAAAAAAATGTTGGGTCGTCTTACATTTGCGAACTTCAGAATTAATTTATTAATGTAGTAAGAGCAATCATATATGTACGCGTTGTCCGTTATAATTGGTCTTATACATTAAGATTCAATATCGCTCTCCCTCCTAATCTGAGTTAACGTAACCCATTTCAAAACACGGTAAATTCGTGCAAAATCATGACTCGGTCATCTTCACACATTTATGGAGCAATGACCAGGTATCACAGAAAACCAAAATTTTAGCATAAATGTGGTATATAGTCCTAAAGAATAATCCGCGTTTCTGAGATGCGATCTTTTATTATTAACCTTTGTTAAGTTTCTGAATTAAAAATCAATTTCCTTCTACAAATTTGATCCTACGATATTAAAATTTTTACTACACACAATGTATTTTTTTTAATAAAAGAGAGCTATTCTTTCTAAATACATAGGGGAAGGAGATGCGAGGGGGCCTAAACATAACGGGGGTCAGGGTTCTCCGTGGTCGCGCTTTGCAAGTATTGTCCTCAATACCTATTTCGGCAACTACGTTGCCATCTTCGGGAGAGAAAAATAACTGATTTAAGGGGAGAGAAGGTTTAAGGAGAGGCGAGTATGTATCTGAGTTATTCTTCTCTCTGTTGGTGATAACATTTCTGCGTCGTATCTATTTAAGGATAGATAAGAAAATAGGGACCGCTCACGTACCTGACGCAGTCAAATGCTACACAGGTACCTAACGAACTTTTCACCTTGAAAACTTTCGAATTTGAAGTGAGAAAGTCGTTGAAAATTATTAATTCAACAGTTCATACATGCATTATCTGTTAATTAATCGGATGAAAAGATTCGTTACGTTTTCGTTGGATCAGAGAAAATTTTTTCTCGCTCTTTGGTCTAAGGCTATTTAAATTGTAAGATTAATGGGAAATGGGTAGGAATATCAACGTTTTGCAAATCACATCGTGTTGAAAATGTGCCATTTTTACGGCGATAGAAAATTATCTTGATCCATGACGCACTGATTAAGATAATGTGGCTATGTGCAAGCGCTACTTTTCACAGACAAACCAAAATAGGAAATAAATTCATGATTGATTATTTCAAAATGTTGAATCACACGATTCATTTAGGTTTTTTTTCTCCATATACTTCGTTGAGAAAAAGTATTTTTGGTTGTTGTTTACTAAGATACCGCGCAACAAACAGCCAGAGATATTAAATTCCCTGATATCTAAAAAAAATACAGTTCTATAAATGCAAGCAATTGATTTTTTTAATGCATGTAGTTTTAGTAAATGCAATGCATTCTTACGAAAAATTCATGAGAAACCCTTCAACAATCACGTTGCTCGTCAAAACAGGTTTTTCATAACGTATTTCATCAAAATCAGTGAAACTTTCATGTGATTGAGTACTTCCTTTTATTTTAATGCTTTTCTTGATATTGTAGGACAATAATTTCTAATTTAATTTTGCAAAAGAAATGAAGTATACAAAAATGCTAACGAACTTCACACGCGTTCCTTATGGGAGTAATTTAAAGTTATCTAGAGTCGAACCCATGATACTTTTGTAAGAGTAATTACCAATTTTAATATTCTGTTGGGCCCTCCTGTAAATTGTTATACCATACTCATATCTTATCGGAAAGTGCAGTAATTTATTTTGTTAATTAAACCCTCTCTGCTATTATTATGGTGTTTACAGATATCGTAATAATGCATGTATTGATTTTTGAGATTGTGATGCAACGGTGATCACCGATTATTTAGTAGTAAGTATGATAGTAGATCTTCAATGCTGGTCAAATTACGTGCTCACGTAAAAAAGAACAACGGGTGGAATGTGTATAAATAGTTCGAAGGGACGTGATCGTCTGTGTATGTTCTGCATTCTCATGGTCACCACAGTATCATCTTGGCTCGTTAATCATCATTAAGCCTCTCAACATGTCCTATCCATTCCTATTTCAATTTCTTCGGTAATAACGTTCACACCGGTACACAAGAGTCAATTTTATTGTTATCACTATTATTATGCAAAAACCTTACAAGTGGAACAATGTTCCGATGGCAAGGGTTTAACAGACACTCCCGTTTACATATACTACTACAAAACATTGAAACTATCAGTACACAATACGCGCACAGTCCTGCAAAGTCCGTCTAAATGTCTCTTATAATTTCCCCGCTTATCTAAGCATTGGTCCCCGATCAAGTCGCTCTTCGCAAGCGAAGGTTACCCACACATCGCCATCTTCTAAGTGAATAATTTTCGAGGAACTGCCAAACCCCGTGAGTTCTGCCAAATCCCCGTGAATTCCAGTCAATACAATTTACGTAGCCTTGCCTTAAAAGTACGCTCATGTGAAGGAAATGGTGTTAATATTTCTGAAGAGAGGGTGTTCCATTGTTCAATGGTTCTATTCAGAAAGGAAAATACGTACGACTACGAGCACCTAACATTATGCATATCATTACCTTATATCTCTATTTTCACTTGATGTTTTTATTACGGTCAAGGTCTTTGCTTTTATTTACGTAATCTACAAAGTTTACATATTTTATTCTTATTGCCGAGTGCTTTTTTAATCTCTTATCGCTTGAAATAAATGAATGTAATGCAGATTTTAATTTGTTATCATCGAATAACATTTACGATCTGAAATCGGAAAACTTTGATAAAATATAACAGTTGTTCGTAAACTCACGAAGAAAATTCAGTAAACGTCAACTTGACGTCAATAAAATTTGAATGCTACAACAACTCTGACCTTAATCTATTCCAAAGTTTATTTACATCGATCGCTACATGGGTGGCAAAAAAATACGTTAACCAAAAAAAGAATCGTGTGAAATGAACATAATTCAAAGAGTTTCCGTATAAATGGCGAATTAATGACATTCTAAACCTCAAAATAAATTCAAAATTAAATACCAAAAGGTATTGCAGGAATAATAAGATCTATTGCTTTAGCCGTCGAAGGAAGCAATGCGATGTTAAGCCGTTCCCATTAAGGTATATTAATGAATTAAGGAATAAAACCACGCACCCTGGAAAATGGAAAATAGTGTGTAATCTTGTAGAATGTTATCACTATCTCCTGGGTTCGAACTCTCGCTTTCCTAAAGATAGTGACAGTTTTCCTGGGCCTTCCGTCACTGTACAGATCACAAAGAACCAAACGCAGAGGAAATATCGCCAAAATGTCGACAGCACAGGCAATTGTGGTCTATTATATTTATCTTCACAGCTGAGGAGGAGGAGGAAGAAAAATATCATCCTTTAGGGCGCGGTGGTGGCATACCATTCAAAATAAATCGTTTCTTCTTGCTTCTCCTCTTCAGCCGTGAAGCTAAATTTAGCAGGCTTAAGTGATAAAATATGAGAGTTTAATAAAAAAATTTTAACTGGGATTTGGCTCCCATACACCAGATATATATGGGATCAGAAGCTTTGAGTACCTCATTTTTCCCGTTACGAGTTTCCAATGCATTATTTTTATGAAAAGTGATGTTGAATCCAGGGTCGTTTGGGAACAAACTCACGCTTTCTGTTCACATTCTGGGTAAGAGACATCTATTNTCAAAATATTTTCTCTCCTCCATCCGCAGTCATTTAGTTTTCTTCTTCCTCTTCTATTTTGCCCTTCTACCGATCCTTCTAAAGCTGTTGCAATTATCCTTTCCCCCCTTTAACCATTTTTCTTTTCGTTCCTAATGGTGTTTATGAGTTCTCACTTCTCTCTAGCCCTGTCTACTACTTCTTCGTTTCTTACTTTGTCTATCCAACGTATCTCCTGCACGTCCACACTTCAAATGCCTCGATTCTACTCTTATCTATATCACCAAAGGCCCATGTGTCACTATAGCTATATCTCACGACTAACTATATGTCATTACGCTCCATACAAAGTAGTATAGTAGTACTGTTAAAAGTGCTTCGACAGCTTAAGTCATTTCGCACATTGGCCCTCACCGGGAATCGAACTCGGGACTTTCACCGAAGTCGAACGCGTTGCCCACTTGGCTAACGAGTATGCTTATACAAAGCATTTTACCAATTCTTTTCCTTTTATGTAAGTTACATAGATGAAAAGGATCAAAATAAACCTATGCCTTGCGATATTTTCAAAATTAGAATAATATTATCAGGCTACCATATTTGTGCGCGCTTCACACCAACCAAATATTCGACAGTGATATAGCCATTTACTAATATGCATAGCCATGAATGATTGAAATTGAATTTCCCATGGAATTGGAAACTATACGTTATAATGAAATGAATATAGAATTCTTGAGAAAGTAGGAAATGGTTCTATAAGGAAAAGGAACACGGCTGTTGTAAGACATCAGATACAGTAGATTATACGATTATAACAGTTATTCTTCTCTCCCGAAGATGGCAACTTAGTTGTCGAAATACGTATCAAGAACAATACTTGCTTACAAGCGCGACCACGGAGAACCCCAACCCCCACTGGTGGGAATTCTTCAACGGTTAGTTTGCTCGCAAACAACGGCTATTTGGAGCTTTTATCTAACTCTGATGTAGGAAATGGTGTTTGCTGATGAGGCAGTGGGACTGAATCTGACATTGAAAGAGGATGGATGAATAAAGGAAATTGAAGTATGGAGTCAAGAAAGAAACAACGAAGGGTTCTCCAAAGTAATACAGATGCAAACAGTTCTGAATAATGGCACAATACTTGAATTGTTGGAGGGTAAATAGAACGCTATTCAATGGATAAATCTGTGGGTTAATAAATTTACCTATATCTAATACTATTGAAAGTTATACATTCTTACAGATATCTGCAGATGATCCCTAGTTAAAGATGATATTCAACTCAACACCACATAATTTCTCAATCATAAGTTATGTAAATCGTTTGCAAGGTATTTTGTATCAAAAGGCAAAGAATTTAAGAATCAATGCATGAAAATACAGCTTAAAATATAGATGGAAGGATAAAAATACATAATAAATGTAAACTTCAATCTTTGGCTGATTTAGGTCAACTTCCTTCTAATCATGGTGTAACATCATCTACTCATTGTTGTCAGTAATCTAAGTATCACTCATAAGTAAAAAATCAAACATAAATGGAACTAAAGGCATTGCCCTATCAGAGACTAAAAAATTTTAAAACTAAGTATAAAGAAGAAAGGATATTTTGAGTCTTTTCTTTCACTTCACAACTCTGTTTTGTTTTGTTTTGTATGTTTTTCATACATTATATGAAAACCAATCAGTTCATGAACTTCAGTATAGCTTATTACAATAACAATCATTCAGACAGATAGAGAACAGGAATTATATTAGCTAGAATATTTGAAAGATTCCAACCTTGAACAGAAGGATTCAAAAGCCAATCACCAACTTTTCAGTTAAAAAATCTATAATTTTTACAAGGGTATAATAAAGCAGGAAATTATTATGGTTTTAAATATTCATTCAAGTCAAATGCTTTCTCCTTACTGTATCAAAGAAACTCTTTAGAAAGGCAATTTTATCACAATGTAATGACTTGTATTGACTACGCAGAGTAAAATCTCAAATGAATGATCATTTTATATAAAACTGAAATTGAGAAATAAGTTACATTACTAAAACAAAGACAATAAAACATCAAATTATGTCCTCCAATTTTACATTTCCATTCATTATGAGAACCAAAATTTACTTAAGATTGCAACATTTTATTATGATAACACATTTATAATCTTACACCAAGTGTTAAATATCTACATTTTTAAAAATAATATAAAAAACCTTTACTGATCCACAGTAAAATTCGTTGGCGACTAGTTTTTTTATTGTTTTTTAAAATGTAGTTTTATTTAACACTCGGTGTAATGTCAGAATTTCACAAAGTTATGGCCTCCTCCATGAATTTCATTTATAATCTTCCTGTGATATAGTTCCTAATAGTATTCCTAAAAGTAGCCAACTTGTTGTAGCGGTACTTTTGCTTGGAAATCTTAAGCATTGATTCTCTAATCATTTATTTGCTTTAGATATTTCTTAATCACCTCCTTTGACCTTCAGGAGAATCATGTGAAAGATAATTGATCCTGTCTGATCCAGGAGATTCATCTAACAGGTCTCCAAGTTTGGTATCAATAGTGATTTATCACCAAACGAACTTAAACTTACATAGTTATCACTGGTAGGTTTTTCACTAACTGGGGAAGAGAATAAGTCACTATTCTTTTTTTATTACTACTTCTTCCTAATTAGTATGAGCTAAAGGTTGATATTTCAGATTTAAAGGGGAATCTAGCATAGAACCATCTGGGATGACACTGAAACCTCTACCCTAATCAAAGGAAGTATTTTTAAGGATATTTAATGCAGCATTTCCAGTACTACTTTCACCTTCTCTACTCTTTGTCTCTTTTATAGGACTTGCTGAAAAAAAAAACCTTGGTCATATTTAAACTTTATAATCTCATCATTTTCTTTAANTTGTTCGTAAACTCACGAAGAAAATTCAGTAAACGTCAACTTGACGTCAATAAAATTTGAATGCTACAACAACTCTGACCTTAATCTATTCCAAAGTTTATTTACATCGATCGCTACATGGGTGGCAAAAAAATACGTTAACCAAAAAAAGAATCGTGTGAAATGAACATAATTCAAAGAGTTTCCGTATAAATGGCGAATTAATGACATTCTAAACCTCAAAATAAATTCAAAATTAAATACCAAAAGGTATTGCAGGAATAATAAGATCTATTGCTTTAGCCGTCGAAGGAAGCAATGCGATGTTAAGCCGTTCCCATTAAGGTATATTAATGAATTAAGGAATAAAACCACGCACCCTGGAAAATGGAAAATAGTGTGTAATCTTGTAGAATGTTATCACTATCTCCTGGGTTCGAACTCTCGCTTTCCTAAAGATAGTGACAGTTTTCCTGGGCCTTCCGTCACTGTACAGATCACAAAGAACCAAACGCAGAGGAAATATCGCCAAAATGTCGACAGCACAGGCAATTGTGGTCTATTATATTTATCTTCACAGCTGAGGAGGAGGAGGAAGAAAAATATCATCCTTTAGGGCGCGGTGGTGGCATACCATTCAAAATAAATCGTTTCTTCTTGCTTCTCCTCTTCAGCCGTGAAGCTAAATTTAGCAGGCTTAAGTGATAAAATATGAGAGTTTAATAAAAAAATTTTAACTGGGATTTGGCTCCCATACACCAGATATATATGGGATCAGAAGCTTTGAGTACCTCATTTTTCCCGTTACGAGTTTCCAATGCATTATTTTTATGAAAAGTGATGTTGAATCCAGGGTCGTTTGGGAACAAACTCACGCTTTCTGTTCACATTCTGGGTAAGAGACATCTATTCAGGAAATTCTTATAAAAAATTATAGAGGTATATAGTATAAAAGTTTTTTATTAGCTCTCTTCCACCTAACCNCCAACGAATAAAATTTAATTCTTCCCGGAAATTTTCTGTCAATGGCTCCTTAATCACTACCATACAGACCAGAGTGGCAGTAGATTGTATACTGAGATGTAGAGTGTAGTCAAAGTAGAAAGACCGAGCTATGTGAAGACCTCCCACCTTCCCTTACTGTAAACCTGGTAAAAATTGATCCATTTTTGTGTGAAAAATAACCAATTGAAGTAACAAAGGAAGGCGCTCGTTCTTAAAAAATATATGACGTATGTATGGTACTCCTCGTTAGGAAAGTGGGCAACACGCAATGTGACAATTACGCAACAATTGTTCGCGGACTCCGAATATCTGCGCGACTCTTATATATGCATATACTAATATGCGCAGACCATTCTACGGTGGTTATGAGTGCGCGTGAATTATAGATCGCTCCCTCGCACGAAACTAAGTTTAAATGTCTTCCAGAATACATTCGGAGCGAATAGAATTCAAAATATTTTCTCTCCTCCATCCGCAGTCATTTAGTTTTCTTCTTCCTCTTCTATTTTGCCCTTCTACCGATCCTTCTAAAGCTGTTGCAATTATCCTTTCCCCCCTTTAACCATTTTTCTTTTCGTTCCTAATGGTGTTTATGAGTTCTCACTTCTCTCTAGCCCTGTCTACTACTTCTTCGTTTCTTACTTTGTCTATCCAACGTATCTCCTGCACGTCCACACTTCAAATGCCTCGATTCTACTCTTATCTATATCACCAAAGGCCCATGTGTCACTATAGCTATATCTCACGACTAACTATATGTCATTACGCTCCATACAAAGTAGTATAGTAGTACTGTTAAAAGTGCTTCGACAGCTTAAGTCATTTCGCACATTGGCCCTCACCGGGAATCGAACTCGGGACTTTCACCGAAGTCGAACGCGTTGCCCACTTGGCTAACGAGTATGCTTATACAAAGCATTTTACCAATTCTTTTCCTTTTATGTAAGTTACATAGATGAAAAGGATCAAAATAAACCTATGCCTTGCGATATTTTCAAAATCAGAATAATATTATCAGGCTACTATATTTGTGCGCGCTTCACACCAACCAAATATTCGACAGTGATATAGCCATTTACTAATATGCATAGCCATGAATGATTGAAATTGAATTTCTCATGGAATTGGAAACTATACGTTATAATGAAATGAAGCATGTAGTAGGAAGTGTATACACCAATTATTAGAGTTATCTCTCTAGCTTATTGTTGTCGCATATCATTTGTGGAAAGAATGTCCAAAAACAACTTGTCTTTGCATCCATTTGTCTCATTTTACAAGTATGCTCATTTTACTTGTTTGCTCATTGTTGAAACAGCCAAAGTAGCAGGAGGTCTCATAATACTGATATGTGTTCCCCAAATGTACTTTCTTTGCTTCATCAATTGCAGCAATCAACAAGTTGCAGCTTAACTTCTATCTTCTTTCTTTCAAGGATTCCCTGTCAGCATCTGGAGGTGATCTCCAAACTTTTGTATTGAAACCAGCCTGCTAAAAAGGCATTAAGTGGCTTTGAAAAAACATTTTACTTGGGTATCTCAATTGCAAAGACCTGTACTATTCCAATTTAAACAAAGCCATAGACAAGAGATATATTTGCATTCTTCTCTTCTCCAGTGAATAAAAATCCATTCTTTATCCTTTCCTTGCCTTATCCTTCATGCATTCTTTACAAGAAAAGACAAAATAATTTTTTTTAACTGTAGTATTCCCTCTGTTTTTCTTGCACAGGTATTTCATTTACACTATTACACTTACATTTCATTTATTTACTGTATTTTTTTCATCTACATTGGGCCATTCATGAAAACGCTTTACTCATTTGATCAACCTTATCAATCCCCATGTAATTTATGAGTCAACATATGATATAGCTGGTGGACAGCCAGCATCAACATTAAGTAAACATGACTGCCATAGTTTTTAGCCAGTTATTCAGAAGTTATGTACAGTGCTTGAACAGTCATTTCTTACTACAGTCAAAAGATAAAAATAGTGAAATAATATAGTTTTAATATGTGTTAGTTGTACCTTGAAAATAAAATAAGCTATGCCCACAAAATATGCAGTGAACTTGCTTTCCCATCACNACTGTTACATGAATTCAAGTTTTTAATAATCTAATAAAGATTCATATTGGTAGTATAGGATGCAGCTGGACTCATGACAGCAAGGTGGTTATGATCATCATGGGCAATCTGCTTCCTCAGGACCTTCCTGATGGTGCCATCCTCCCATATTTTCCTATCCTCTTCATGAATTGATATTATTGATTCCAAGTGAAAAATAAATCAGAAAATTTTCTCTTACAGCTTATTCGGGAAAAGAATTAATTTTCTCCTACAAAACTCTGATGTTCAGCTAGCTTAATGTTGGCAATATTCAACATAAAAGAGGTCTGACAGCTTCACACCTGGTATTTCCTATGAACAGAATGGTAAATATAGCCTTCCAATGAAAAAGGGTTCCCCACAAACACCATAGGCTGTTCCACTAGGCAGGCTCCTTTCAGGTTTACCACTCCTAAGACTATGGGAAGTGTGCTTTAATAAACTTGTACTTTAGTAATATCATAAAGTTTTATTGTAGAATAGCATTGATTGATAAAATGTAAAAATATTAAATCTAATTTTGCTAAAAAATTCAATATTTCTGAATCACAAAATTGCAAGGAAAATTACCGAATAGCTGTTCAGACAGCATCTCTTAAAATCATGTGTAAGAAAGGCCAATGACAGCATCAAAATTGTTATAAACATTGACTAGAGGCTCCCTAGATTTTGACGCCACGGGCTTCGTCCTGTTATGCCTATAGGTAAACTAGGCCCTGGATCAAGGGTATCGAGGCCTTTCGGTTTCCTAAACATTTCACTTTAACAAGAAATTCTTTGATATATTTGCCTTATGAAAATAATCGAAATGTTACGATAGCCTCGTTCAAACCCAACGAATAAAATTTAATTCTTCCCGGAAATTTTCTGTCAATGGCTCCTTAATCACTACCATACAGACCAGAGTGGCAGTAGATTGTATACTGAGATGTAGAGTGTAGTCAAAGTAGAAAGACCGAGCTATGTGAAGACCTCCCACCTTCCCTTACTGTAAACCTGGTAAAAATTGATCCATTTTTGTGTGAAAAATAACCAATTGAAGTAACAAAGGAAGGCGCTCGTTCTTAAAAAATATATGACGTATGTATGGTACTCCTCGTTAGGAAAGTGGGCAACACGCAATGTGACAATTACGCAACAATTGTTCGCGGACTCCGAATATCTGCGCGACTCTTATATATGCATATACTAATATGCGCAGACCATTCTACGGTGGTTATGAGTGCGCGTGAATTATAGATCGCTCCCTCGCACGAAACTAAGTTTAAATGTCTTCCAGAATACATTCGGAGCGAATAGAATTCAAAATATTTTCTCTCCTCCATCCGCAGTCATTTAGTTTTCTTCTTCCTCTTCTATTTTGCCCTTCTACCGATCCTTCTAAAGCTGTTGCAATTATCCTTTCCCCCCTTTAACCATTTTTCTTTTCGTTCCTAATGGTGTTTATGAGTTCTCACTTCTCTCTAGCCCTGTCTACTACTTCTTCGTTTCTTACTTTGTCTATCCAACGTATCTCCTGCACGTCCACACTTCAAATGCCTCGATTCTACTCTTATCTATATCACCAAAGGCCCATGTGTCACTATAGCTATATCTCACGACTAACTATATGTCATTACGCTCCATACAAAGTAGTATAGTAGTACTGTTAAAAGTGCTTCGACAGCTTAAGTCATTTCGCACATTGGCCCTCACCGGGAATCGAACTCGGGACTTTCACCGAAGTCGAACGCGTTGCCCACTTGGCTAACGAGTATGCTTATACAAAGCATTTTACCAATTCTTTTCCTTTTATGTAAGTTACATAGATGAAAAGGATCAAAATAAACCTATGCCTTGCGATATTTTCAAAATCAGAATAATATTATCAGGCTACTATATTTGTGCGCGCTTCACACCAACCAAATATTCGACAGTGATATAGCCATTTACTAATATGCATAGCCATGAATGATTGAAATTGAATTTCTCATGGAATTGGAAACTATACGTTATAATGAAATGAAGCATGTAGTAGGAAGTGTATACACCAATTATTAGAGTTATCTCTCTAGCTTATTGTTGTCGCATATCATTTGTGGAAAGAATGTCCAAAAACAACTTGTCTTTGCATCCATTTGTCTCATTTTACAAGTATGCTCATTTTACTTGTTTGCTCATTGTTGAAACAGCCAAAGTAGCAGGAGGTCTCATAATACTGATATGTGTTCCCCAAATGTACTTTCTTTGCTTCATCAATTGCAGCAATCAACAAGTTGCAGCTTAACTTCTATCTTCTTTCTTTCAAGGATTCCCTGTCAGCATCTGGAGGTGATCTCCAAACTTTTGTATTGAAACCAGCCTGCTAAAAAGGCATTAAGTGGCTTTGAAAAAACATTTTACTTGGGTATCTCAATTGCAAAGACCTGTACTATTCCAATTTAAACATAGCCATAGACAAGAGATATATTTGCATTCTTCTCTTCTCCAGTGAATAAAAATCCATTCTTTATCCTTTCCTTGCCTTATCCTTCATGCATTCTTTACAAGATAAACCAAAATAATTTTTTTTTAACTGTAGTATTCCCTCTGTTTTTCTTGCACAGGTATTTCATTTACACTATTACACTTACATTTCATTTATTTACTGTATTTTTTTCATCTACATTGGGCCATTCATGAAAACGCTTTACTCATTTGATCAACCTTATCAAACCCCATGTAATTTATGAGTCAACATATGATATAGCTGGTGGACAGCCAGCATCAACATTAAGTAAACATGACTGCCATAGTTTTTAGCCAGTTATTCAGAAGTTATGTACAGTGCTTGAACAGTCATTTCTTACTACAGTCAAAAGATAAGAAAAGTGAAGTTATAAAGTTTTAATTTGTGTTAGTTGTACCTTTAAAAGAAAATAAGCTAGGTCCACAAAATATGCAGTGAACTTGCTTTCCCCTCACCTGATTTAGGTCATTTATGTAATTTTATTGCAGAATCTGGCATAAAACCTCAATGTAAAATGTATGTAGACCTCTATTTTATTATGAAAGTGTCACAAAAATATTCATATTCTATTAAATCCTGATATTCTATCTTAATTCAATTACAAATAGTGCTGGCCCTAATATTGGTTTAGCCAAAATAAACTATTTTCAAATATATTTTAATCTTTAATCCTCATTAGGTGGAATTTAAACAAGGGAAAAGGGTGACTTTATATAATTATACTTGTGCCTATAAATTTTCTCAAGGAGAAACAGACATGAAAAAGGCTTACAGGGTTGGGCCTTGCTCACAAAGACTCCTGGGT
>KZ309948.1:9052-22174 GCA_000376725.2 Ladona fulva
ATGGTAACCGAAGTTCAATTTTCACTCAACCCCCCTTTCTTAATTGTTAAGGTAATTATAAAACGACTTTATATTTACATTTAATTTACTGAAATATATTTTTTTTTATTTTATACATATTTAAACGAATTTATGATTAAAATGGTATTGTTTCCACTCTGTTGTATATTTCGTGATATCCCATACGTTAGCTATGACTTATTTTCCAATAATAGTTTGCGAAGTATTAAAATGTAATATTTAAATATTTAGAATACAATATAAGGCGCTAGAAAACATTATTATTGTGTCATTTTGAAGTAAATTTTTATATTAGTGACCTTTAAACATAAGAAGTTGACTTTCGATTTGCGCATTCAAATGTAACGTTCTAATGTTGGCAACATTTTCGAAGATTTAGATATGTAAAAATGTAATTAATAACCAAAATATCGAAGATTGTATGTAACATATTTAAATTGATAAGATGTCTTACATATTTAATGTTAAACGTAAATGAATTATGTCAAATTGTAAATCAAGACTATAATGGATGACTATGTCTTAAGTTTAATTTTATATCAAGGCTTTAGAAACAATTGCCCCAAACATCTAAATTTGGTAATGTGATTGACGATTTGATAGCCAGAGACGGCATTCTTTATATGCTCATTTTTAAAGTAAGGCCTCTCAGCAGGGAATGTTAGTTCGTTATCAGGAATAAGAAATACCTTCTACGGACATCTGTTCGGCTTAATACGTAAGGATATACTAAATAAGGTAAGAACACTTGGCTCCCTTCCACAAAGTTGAGCTTGATCATATCAGATTTATTACGTAAGGATATGTTAGAATGGAATATATTTTTAATTCTGATTATCCTAGAATGTTACAGCAAATATACCTACCGTTATATATCATAATCATGATAATGATGCAATAGCGAAATGCCCTACTCGAAGAAAACATTCTCTGCCCTTTTAACTTAAATTACGGGAGGTGAATGAAACAGTAATAATGCAATTAGATAAAGCCTAAGAGGTCAAGAATGATGGATACAGAAGAGTCACAAATCATTTATATGTTAACTCATTCGCCCTGGAATTAAATGTCTTTCTATCATTCCCATTGCTACTCATAATGCTGCTTACACGAAACACAAGTTTTTCAACTTATTTCTCAAGTACCATTTGAATGAAACCACTCTTAAGGCCAACGTGAGTTTCCTATGTTTATTCGTTGAGTAGACTCAGGATATCACGTACAAATACACTCATTCTATCTACTTCCCCTTATATTTGTATAATACATACGTAAATTGTCACACAAGCGTAATCCTTTTTTAATTGCCTCCAACACAAAATGCACCTCTTCTTCTCCGACTCCTTTGCTACTCTCGTAGGTGTAGAACATGACGGAGGGAGTGTAATTTCCTTTTTTTCCTCAGCAACACACTTTTTAAAAATATCACTGAATGTAAAACAGCACTGAAAAAACCGAAAAACAGAACTGAATGTAATGCTGAAAAATTCCGTTCCACTTGTCGCAGCTTTTCACATTCACAAGAAACATAAATGGGAGTTGACCACATGCCATTAAAATCGCCATTACGGGTGAAAACTGAGGACTACGGAAGTCACGGGTTGAGGAGCGAAGCCAGGTTTCGTTATTCAGAAATTGGTATACCATGCTTCTTTGCTTTGGAAATTCGCGGTAAAGTGAAGAATTAGTCTCGTGAATATCGTACCATACGTCTTGAGGTGTAAAGTGCTTATTTCAGAAGCATAAAAAGTTGGTTAGTGTTTTTCTTTGAAATTAGTATAGAATTCTTTGTGTCTGGCGTGTGTTACGTATGACTGTCAGTGAAAATACACGTGAAAAATAAGTTCACTTACACCAGACATTCTTACCACCATTTGTCTCTTTCAAATCCTTTGAAAATTTCATCAGTGAGTGCCACGGATTTTCATTCCAATATCTTTCTGAGTCCTGGAGTACCACTAAAGGCATTAAGTAGATACTTATTGTCTGTCTACGAAATTTCACTTACTAAATTCAAGAGTTCCTAAGCTACCAGGGATTCCTCCAACGGTAGAATGATTTCATATTGTGATATGAAGGTAAGTAGGATTCCTGTAATTGATCGATATATTCCTGAATTTACTTAATCTATTAGAAAGCAAATGATCGCGTAGTTTGATTTTATTTACATTTAAGTTGAAATTAAGTTGAAAGACTACACTTCACACGTCCTAATAGCTGAATTTTTAATGTTTAGAGTTACAGTAGGCTAAAATGAATACCATGGCGAAGCATTGAAGTTCTTTGCAAGTCTAAATTAATCTTTGAATTTTTGATTAGGGTATTTCAAGCGGTGTTTAACTGTAGAAGAAAAGGAATATTGATCTCAAAATTCTCCTAGTCCACATCTTCACTTGCATTTCATCTTAATTGAATATGCATTGTTTATTACGTTTTTCTTTCACTACTTAGGTCTGTCTGTAAAGTCCGAAGGTTAGCATGATCATCAATGTCACCATTGGCTACCAAAGATTTAGACGGTGATTTAGGCTAACTAGGTAAGAAATGAAGTGAGGTACTTTCTTCACAAAGAAAGAAACGCCTTAAGTGTAAAACGTTATTGTAATTGCAGAACAATAACCCTATAATTAATACTTTTCATTGCATAAAAAGGGACAATATCATTAATCAATCATTTCTCAGTAGTTCTTCATTACTGACGGCCATGAACAGGACTAAGTCAAACTTGATAGACAAATTATACTATACAGTTTCTAACAAAACAAATATTCCATTGATCGAGATATGATTTGAGGAACGTAATATTCCAACATACCATTTGCTTTATAATCTAGTAAGGCTACTTTCCATAGTATTTGTCATTAATTAAGGCTTTTATGATACCATGTTTAGATCAGCGAGTTAATCTTTGGAAATCTTCCTTTCAATTATTTCTCAGTCTTGCTCATAGCTAGCATAGATTTTACACTACTGATGTGATACAAAAGGATGTTCAATTCATTTCGGCCACTTATTAAATGCTGCGGAAGGTTATTTTTTTACGGAGGCATTGTTCTGCATGTACGGTTCCTTTTTCTAACATAGAATTCTTAGTAAGTGAAAACTTCATTCCACTCTTGCATGCAATAATCAATACATTTCTTGTCATACGTTTTCTTGTCCCTTACACTGTAATCCAAATATTTCATTAAACATGTAAAACATATTGATATATATATATATATATCATTTACATGCGATCGTCGATAATTTGGTTGTTAATTGATAATGTTAAACATCTATAAAAATGTTGCCAACAATAAAAACGTTACATTTGAATGCGCAAATCGAAAGTCAACTTCTTATGTTTAAAGGTCACTAATATTAAAATTTACTTCAAAATGACACAATAATAATGTTTTCTAGCGCCTTATATTGTATTCTAAATATTTAAATATTACATTTTAATACTTCGCAAACTATTATTGGAAAATAAGTCATAGCTAACGTATGGGATATCACGAAATATACAACAGAGTGGAAACAATACCATTTTAATCATAAATTCGTTTAAATATGTATAAAATAAAAAGAAATATATTTCAGTAAATTAAATGTAAATATAAAGTCGTTTTATAATTACCTTAACAATTAAGAAAGGGGGGTTGAGTGAAAATTGAACTTCGGTTACCATTGCGCATTCCCTGTGCGCACACCGTTTGGTTTTGTTAACAAACGGTGTGCGCACTCAGATTGGTTTAAATATTCATCGGGAGTGGACGTGCTAGTACATATTTCCATCGATAACCGTTACCGTTTGAATTTTTAAATTGCTAACGATTAGAAACCCGGTAAAGTCGGACGGAATTTTAAGGTTAACGCAATCATCATATATTTTCATCACTTGCCTGTTGAATTTTCGCTGATTTAGAAAAAAAGAAACTGTTTTCTGCCGTCAGGATATCTGTTTTCCACAAGGAGGATCTCATTCCCTAGGTAAGTAGATGTTACATTCTAATATTATCATCACTAAACCACTATTAAGTCAGTTACGCAGTTTTGTTGTTAGTTCGCGGAGAATTATTAATATTGCATTATTCTTGCTTGAATTGACGAATGATATGCTAAGAAGCGTAAAACGTTAGTGATTACATACTTAATTGGTAAATATGTTAACTTGGATTAATCCACAAGATATTTTAGACGATATTTTCGATGGTGGGTGAAGATACTGTCAGTAAGTGAGCGATATTCCAAATACGTTTCCTGTCAGCTAACCTTGATGTCATATCGTTCTTTTTTCATTAAAAATCTAAGTATAGATCGATTTTTTTAACGAGTTTAAGTTCGAAACCGAGTTATTTAAGGTAAACCGAAAAAACCGTTATTCTTGCCAGTGAAACGTTCGCGAACCCATATTTTGAAATGGTTTGAAAATCTCTCGAAAACAGTTTTTTACAACAAAGCACCTTTTACTCGAATGATTTAGGGTCTGGTTTCAGTAATAGTATTTAACTGCAACTCGTTACTAACCGATAGTATGTTTCATTTGAATGTTAGCCTAAACTAGAAAAGTTCATGTATTTTGTACGAAATAAAAATACTTTCAGAAGGTTATCGTTCGAAATAGTCGACGCGAATAAAAAAAGATTCAAACGGTTTCGATGTCGCGGAAGGGACGGAAACGATTTTGGAATCTGTGATACATGAAGTCGTTCAAATATTAAAAATAAGCATTAATAAAAATTCAGGTAAATCCTAAACGACCTTTGGTCTCATTTTGTTCTTACACGGGAGAGTGATAAAAGTTATATTGTGTTGATAACGTTCACCTATTTTTTCATCATCAGTAGAAATACAATTTTTGAGGTATAAAGGTATAAAAGATGCTATCGAGCGATAAATGAACGCTATCCACTCAAGTAGATGTTTTATTTAGCATTCTTTATTTGAAAACCTATACAATAAATACTATCTGGGTAAACATTCATATGATTAGTATAATTTTCAAAATTGGGACGTCGTACGTTGGACGCAAAGTAATTTTTTTTTTGTTTCCCGTATGGATTATGTGCTAAAATTATCTGGAAATACATCCTATAGCCTCTTACTCAGTTTCTTTTTTGTTACATTAAAATGACTCCATGTATTTCGATTATATACCACGTAGGATTTCAAACGCCACAACACTTTCACTAGAGTGACCGCTGGCATCTTCGGGTCGATGTGTTTTCCCTTTCGTTTCTTACGTAATTACTCTGGTACCTTCTTCAAAATACTCTCCTTTATTTTTGGAAACTGAACCCTCTGTTTATTTTCAAGTAGATGTTTCCTTTAACAGATAAGGATAGTCTTCGTGGGTAGTTAGGAAATTCCTCAAGGCCAATTGATACTCTATTTAGGTATTGGTCGATATTTCCGTGAACATGGGGTTAAATTGGTAGCTGATAATGTAAAACTCTTTCATAGTAGTCGCCGATTTAATGAAATGCCGCAAATCGAGGTTATATCCCTTGATGTTGGTCATGGCCACAGATGTTGATTATCCATCATGTAACGACTACGAATGATTAGGGTTCCCCGCTGCATCTAGCCGAGTATTCTTTGTGGCTTCGGACAATTATTACCTCATTCATAGTTAATTACTTGCCAGTTCTGTCACTTAACCGCCCCTTCTACCTACGCAAGTTGTTCTCGTACTTGGTGCAGCACTTTGTCAACGTCTACATTTTATTAATTATCATAGATATTGTGTTTGGATAAAGAAATACTAATATACCGTATCTTAATTATAATATTTTAAAAGATAATTTTATTACTTGTAGTCTTGGATAGAGCCCCCTTCCACCATTTTATATTTCGCGACATAAAATAACCACTAATTCTTTCGCGATTAATCGGACACCAATTGCCCGACTTTTCGAGTTAGGTAACCTGTTCTTTTATTTCTATCTTTCACTACTCTTGGAAAACTCTTCAAGAGTCGGAAGACATGAATAGCTTTTAATTCAAAGCATATTTTCTGCAGGAGTGGTATGTTTCAAGTGCTCACTCAGAAATGTATGAATGGAGAGTGATGGTCTTCAATGTGGTGTGGATGTTGTGGAATGACTGTATGTCCTTGGGCTCTTATGGTGGGGATCTGGTTGAGGGATGGAATGTGTGGGGGCAAGTATTGCTTGTGTTTAAATATGGTGATGGATGTGTAAGTGGAAGTTTTAAATGGGAATTCAATCCTTTTTTATCATGCTTTAACAGTAACTATAATTTTCGCTTGGTTAATAAATGTCATTATTCTAGCTTTGCAAAATTAGTACTACAGTCAATATAAAGCTAGGGTTAAAAATCTTTTTGGGTTGGCTAAATTTAATAATATCATCATGTCACAGAGAAAGAAAGATCATTATAGATCCTCCTGTATATTATAGACATTCACAGTTAAGAATTGGGTGTTAGAGATTACAACTTTATTGTCTGATCCCCTTTAATGTAAAATTTCACTAGAAAGTAAAATATTTATCCAATGTCTTCAAGCTGTGCTAGGGAAACTGTAAGTAGCATAACTACACTTACATTAATATTCCAGTCCACAACCCCTAGTGGAATTTTTTTCTTCAGATTCTTACCTTCTAAATCATTCTCAAGCTGTCAAGCATAAGTTCTATAGATTGCCTTCCAANTTTTCAAAAGTATTCATATAAAGTTTTACTTCCATCCCATTTTGGGTCCATACATTAAACATTAAGAAATTAGTAAAGATATATGATGGGTCACCATTTGCTCTGCAACGGGTATCAGAAGTTTCACTTATTTGCAAAATATGAAAATGTTTAAAGCTGTGAAGATTGACATCAAAATCTTAAAAAGCATTTGAAATACTTTTTAAAGATATCTACCTCATTAAATTGCAAAAAAACATAATTGTTGTTGAAAGCATACCTAATTAATCACATCAATTGTTTATTCACAATTTTATGTTTAAGTTCCGAGCAGTACACGTCGTGCGCACACCTAACCCTTTGCATCTATGTGTATGCACTTATTGCTTAAATATGTAAAAAAAAACCTACCACTAGCTTCATAGACATCTATGACTCTACACAATATGATATGACTCTGTACAATATGATATGAATACTGCACAATATTCTTAACCTTAAGTATTTAACACTTAAGACTCTTTACAGATCCATTACCTAGATCACATTAAATCAGTAAAAAGTCAACTGATAGCTTTGTAGGCAGCAGTAACTGTACTTTAAAATATGATTAGAAAACAGCATAAAAATTTTAACATTCAGTAATCAACACATATGTTTCTTTTCCATTTATCAATTTACTAGATAATCTTTTGAGAGCGTATTTCTCAAAATTAGAATTATCACTCACAATAAATATCAATCAATGAATGTTAAAAGCCAGAATACCTTTACTTTGAGAATGATTTTTTGCTCTTTTTGAATGAATACAGAATGCTTCTGAGAGTTATTTAACTTATGTTACTGGCATGTTATATTTCCATTGAAAATTTCACACTTTTGTTATAACTGTTGTCCATGCTTTAAATAATCTCACTGATTTTGGAGTTGATGGAAGTTCTGAATTATTTATAGGCCAAGAAATTAAATAAATTGAGCTTATTCACAGAGGTACTCTTGGATTTGTGAGGAGCAGGATGGAGAAGGATATGTAAGCAAAAGCCTTCATTTTTTCTCTCATGATAATCATGAAATTCCTCAGTGGGAAGCTTAATATAACTGAACAAAGTTAGTGCAATAGAAGATCGGTAGAATGTCAAAAGCAGTCACATCCTTGAAAATATTTGATACTAATGATAAGGATATTCATCTGAGTTCATCAATGTTGCAATTCTTGCAATTTCATTTTCTCTTCTCAATCCAATTCATATTTCCTTTTTTAAATGCCATTTTTGCGTAATATCCCAATAATTGTAAATATTTATTAGAGATAAGTCATAAAACTCATAGAATTAATTCACTGATTTATAAATATGATGCCAAGGTTTAAAACATAATTATTCCTTCTGTTGGTCATATTAATTTGATGAAGAATCTAATTGATGGGATCTTGCATGGAGATAAATTGTCTATATTTGTCAGCTCATTGAAATTTGCAAGATTTGCATTTTCATACAGAGGAATGATTAAACATTTACTGGCTTCTGATATTAAAGAAATAAAAGCATAGAAAGTTGTAAGCATAAATATCTGGCTCTATAGCCACTTATTGGGGTTCATCAAAAGTAATGTTAATTTTAACAAAATCTTTCTCCGACAGTGATCAGTTTTTTGAAAATGAACACACAATGGATACTTTGAAAACACGTTTTCCAAACAAAATCACAGTTAATTTTTTCTGAGAGTAATTTACTATATCTCTCCACCAACTTTAAAAGAAATATTTTTATGTACTCTTCAATTGAGTATCATTTAAAACATTAACAATGTCCTTTTCATGTTGTTGCCAAAGTACACTTCTAGCCAAAATTAATGCAACACCTCGTGACATGACGAAGTGGGAGATCTAGGTATTAACTGTGCTGAGGAGTTTACAGTGCACTTTGACAACAGTGTCAGAGGGAGGGTTCAGCCCATTGGGAATGGGGGAAGGCGAGGCCTAGATTATCGGATCTAACAGCAACAGTAACTTAATCGGGCTTACGGAAATAAAATCAATTATGTTTAGTAAATGCACCAGCAAATCTGAATTTAAGAAAAATCTTCTACAACAAGAGTTATTTCAAGAGAAGAAAAATAACTTCTGTAAGAATGTTTACTTAACAAGTACTGCAAAATTCATTTCCGTACAGAAGATTTGAACATTTGTGGGATGAAGAGGAACTTTTGTGGACTGCGTTTTCAAGAATCATCACAGGATATTACAGAATACGTTCATCAAGAGTAATATCATCTCCTCATGGAGATGTCTTTGCCTTATTTAGTAATTTTATTGAATTATATTATCAGAAGTTGTTTTGAAAATGTTTCTTGTGCATCTTGAAGACAGTTAGTAATGAAGGGAATAACCCTGTCAATCGCTGAAAAAAAATCAAATTATTTAATTTCTACGCTTGGTATTACAGTTCCATGGCCAGAATGACGACTCCCCAAAGCACATAAAGACACTTTAAAACTAAGGAGAAGCATGAGGTATTGAAAATACAGTGGGAGGGGTGGGCCATCGCAGATAAGGTGAATGCAAGAATTCCCACGTTATCTAGCAGCCCTGCCTCTTCTCCTCAGTTATCACATGTCTATCTTCCATGCACTCCTTCTATTCACTTCCATATCTATAGCCATGCACACGGCGGTGATTAGTCTAGTATTCTATATTGTGCGAAGCAATTCCATGGAAACCATGAATAACTTTTGACTTTGAGATAAATTATAGGAAAAGAAATAGGATCATAATGCTGGAACTTATTTAAGAAATGGTGTACTGGATAGCTTAGAGCATCATGCGTTCACCCTTGGTGAAGTAATTTAAAAATATAATACTATCAGTATATGATATGAAATAGCGACATCAAATAAAGCACCAGTATATGATGTCTATGAAATCAGTATGTCCGCTTTACAGTTACCACGATTCTTGGAATCAAAGAAATGTTATTAGTTGTAACATGCTCTGAAGAATATTTTGTTTACGAAGATTTTGTATTCTCTGAATCCTCTTGGCAGTAGATAAAAATAATGGATAAAGCCTAGGAATTAATCAAATGAACCTACTGCATATTTGAAGCAAAAGGAGGATGAATCTTTTGCTTTCATTTAATTTGATTAGGCATAGTTTTTTGCCAAAAATCTCATCAAGCTGTTCATTCTGAGACTCCTATATCCACAGCCCATATTCATATCCAGTCTTATGATTGCTTTGCATGCAGAGATACGTAGGAATACTGATTTCAAAATTTTCCTGACATTAAGCACATCTAGGCCTTGCCTTCCCCCGTTCCCAATGGGCTGAAATCTCCCCTCCTCTGACACTGTTTTCAAAGTGCACTGTAAACTCCAAAATCCTCAGCACAGTTAATACCTAGATCTCCTGCTTTGTCACACCACAAGGTGTTGTGTTAATTTTGGCCAGCACTGTACTTGTGAGATTATTTCTGAAATTGGATCAGCCATCCAAAGATCCAACAATTAAAAGTTATGTATATCATCATAGAGATGATGTTCAGTTTGGCTCTTGCAATTTATTAAATTAGGATACTATCTACCATAATGCCTGCAAAACCTTGTCTGTGGAAAAATTTTACTTCCTTTCTTTATGAGTTTTCTCAATGCAATTCCTTGCTGTCTTACATTATAACTGTCAGTTACATACATAGATTACTTATATGTACATATAAGTCATATTCCATTGTCTTAATGTACTGAACAGTATGCAGGAATAACAGGTCAAGAGTATGCACAATTTAATTATTCTAAATTACTGTTTTTTTCCTTGCTTTTAACCAATGAAAGTTGAGCTATTTTTTTAGGTATGGTAAGCCATTCTCTAGAAATATTCTCTAGAAATAAAGTGAAAGTGTCCTCTCCCATCTGGGCCTTGAGGGCTGCATCTTTGAAGAAAGACGAGTGGAATGTTGATCCTTGGAGGACACAGTGGTTTCAGTTGCCAATGTGATTCTCAAATTGCTTTAGTAAAAGGTCCAGCTTGGAAATGGTTTGATTTCTTTGAAATATTTGTCCAAATTAATTTAAACATTTTCTATCACATATTAATTAAGCCTACTATTATTAAGTTATCTTTCTGAGATACATAATGCTACTCTTTGACCATGAAATGAAGGTTAAGATTTTATTCATCCTCCTATGCACAGACTCCAGACATCCTTAAGATAATACCACAGGTGTATTTGGCCATGGAGGATGCTGTATCAACAGCTCTGCTTTAAGGGTGAGTCCAAGAATTCTTTGCAGACATTGTCAAAGAGACAGGTGTAGTTCTCTTCTCAATCTTCTATTTTATAATTATAGACTTTTTATCTATGTCAACAATTTTCTCATTTAAGGCTTGAATGATCTGATATCCCATAATAAGTTTGTGTATATGCTGTTTGAATTTGCGAAAAGCTAATGATAATTATGAAATGTTAACATTCTACATGTCTGTTTTTGTGCATGCTGAGTCCAGATTAGTGCTCTCCAAGGCAGTTGTGCAATCTGAAGTCATCAAACAACTATCTGATCACAATGGCTATCAATGTACTCAGGACAGAAGCTGACATTGAGGAGATGACTGAGAGAATGGTATGTTTCCTTCTTTTCAATCTATGACTGCCATGAAAGGATTTTCTCTTAAAATATTTTATGATGCTTTTAAATTCCTTTGTCCAAGGATTCATTTTATCTCTCAGTAAGACTATGAGTAAATTATTTATCTCCATTTCTTCGTCTACAGCACACTGGAAGAAAAACCTGACTGCCTAACATGTGAGGAGACTGCACCTGGAATGAAAAAATTCTGAAGAAGAGCACAATAAGGGAGCTTCCCCTTGAACTCTGTTAAGAAGCATAGTGATGAGTTCTATGTGCGAAGGCTTGTGACTGTGTTCTGAAGACCTATCTGCTGAAGATAGCTAGGATGAAAATTCTACACAACAGACTTTTACTTTTCCAATTCTACACAACAGCTGAAGGACTTTTGTGTCTTCTTTTTCTTAACTTCACTAAATTTTTGCACTATATTTTGCTGGGATGTAAAGATATTATACATATAACATGGATTCATGCTGTGTGATGGAGCTCTGTAATTTATTTTTCCATGAATTTTTTTTTCTTTCCAGAAGCTTCAATGAAAATTTTTTTTGCATCATTCATTCACCCTTCATTAATATGAGCAATTTTCAGCTGAAGCTCACTCATTATATATTTGTGTACATGGGAAGAAGTTTTACATTATAAATTAAATGAGATCTTCGAATGCTGTATGATATGAACTTTACATTAATTTATTTATTTTCTATATTGTGAGCAAGTAACTATGTAAAAAGTAATATAAGTGTGGCTTAATTGTTTACTATGCTTCTGGCTTATTTTATCATTCTTGTAGTTTTAAACTGTGATTCATTTTATGATTTCACTACTTTCATAAGTGTCAGAGTTTTGTTATCCTTTGTAAGTATACTTTTACAGCAATAATGCATAAAATTTTCTAGTTGGATCATTGTAATGTTAAATTTATCATGATTCATCACTACAGTTAAAGAAACTGTGCAAAGGAAATTATGGTGAGATGTAAATTTTTTGTATCATATCTCTGCATAGAAACAGCTGTACATAGAGATTTAAGTTGTCTTTATGAGGAGTTTCCCTATCAGGTTAATGTAAATGTTATGCAGTGTTAATTCCCATCAAAGTCACAGAAAATGTTAGAAGAAAGTTTACTGTTGTAAGCAAATGGCAAAACCTTGAAGTAATTGTTTGTTATGATGACATTCCCATTATGTAATTACTCAATGACTTTTTTCTTGTTGTACAATGAAATATGTTTTATTTATAGGTACTTTACTTATGCTATCCCTTACTTATGGCCAGTAATGTTCTTGGGGATAACTATACATGTCTGCTAGCATGGATTGATGCCTTTTCAATATTCTATTCAGTTTGTATTTTATGTCTACTTTGCTGTTCTTTTTTGTGATTGTAATTAATCTAAAAACTAATATTTAATACTTAATGAAAATATTGTTAAAAGTAGGGCTCCTGGACTGCCAAGTGGGTAGCTCTATCGCCTCAGTAAATTGGTCCAGTGTTCAATTCCCTGTGGGGGCCAATTTTCTTCGATACGAGCTTAGCTGTAGAGAGGAAACTCTTTTTACAATACCGCTAATACTATTACTTTCAGTAATCATATATCACGCCTTTAAGAAAATGCAAAGCGTACTTTCAAGTAGACAAATTTAATTTATATTGATGCGAGATTTATTATATCTACATATTGCTTTGACAGTTTGCATACATAAGCGTTACAATGAAGTATATTCATAAATCGAGCTATTTTGGGATACATCACCAGACCAAACCAAATTGCAAAAGAGGAAGCCTGCCTGCACACATAGTGGAATTGCTGATGATTTGGATGGAAGGCAAGAAA
>KZ309949.1:7186-18783 GCA_000376725.2 Ladona fulva
CGGTCCTCAAACGACCTTCAATACTTTTACCTCTACTTCCGAAGTTCAAGGTGGACTCTTCCTCATTCCTTAAAGTAATAAGTGATTTCAATTTATTTATCTAATGGGATTTTGTCGTTTCTTGTAGTATAAAAGAGAGAATTCAAACTTTCCTTTAAAAACCGATTTAACACTTTCCACGTTAACAATTGAGGTTTTGGATCTCTGAATTAAAATAATCTTGTATCGCGAATACAGGCGAAAGTTTTGCATGGTTCTTGTTAAAAACAATATATCTTCGCCATGATCTCTAACCAGGGAAGGATTTGTAGTTTTATTCCTAATTCAATAGCTTCCGTGTGATCTTAAATGAAACTAATAAGTGGGTTTTAAAGCTGATTTCTTTAAGTTAGTTACGTGTTAACTATTATACCATTCATTTTTAATTCATGTTGGATTTACAGAAATATTGCCATCTCCCTTCAAATTAATGTTACCTCAGGTAAAGATATGAAACAGTAGAAGGATTCGGTAATAGGAAATTCAAAAAGAAATTCACGGAACAGAACGTCACGTTGCGAAATCTTGAAGACATCACGAGAAATTTTTGAAAAAAACAATGAAAAATTACTAATCCACAATAAATATGATTCGTGGACGATTAGTTTCGGGTATTAATAGTCATCTGCGAGTGTATATTGTGGATTAGTATACGTAATCTTTCTTAGTATTTTGCAACTTATCGCAGACAAGATTGAGGTTCCATTTGAGTGATTTAAAATTGCGTATTGCTCAATCTTGTCACACAAGTTGATCCATCAATATATCCACTTTATTTAACGTTAGTTTGGGTGTAATCCTGAGTTACATAGTTTCAACTGTTTTACGTCAGGAACTCGGTGACCGGTTAAATACAGCTGTTCGGCATATTTTCCTTTTTGTGTGTTCCTTCACATGTTTATCATTTATCATCCATACAATCCAAATAAACATCATACTTTGGTCTAAAATCATTTTAGACCCTTTATCTGTTAAAAAAAGCGTTTTCTATGATGCTAACCCACTATTAACGGAAATACCCGCGAAAAATTTTCTCTCTTATTACGGATGTAATTGATATTATCTAAAAGAAAGTGAAAACGGGTATGTATCAACCGATTATGATATATTATACTAATCCGTTCAATTACTTGGTGTTTTCTTACAATTTAGCTAGATATATTCCTACTGCGGTACGTGCGCTGATTATGACCATTTTGTTATTATGTTAACTATCGACCGTCTTTCTGAAATTATTATGAGTTAGACATGAATTCACTGAAAGTCCCACACATTTTCTACAAAACAACTTTGTCTTTAAAACACTAATGGAGAGAATAAATTAATTTATACTGAACCACACAAAAATTACTAAACGCGACCGGTTTTTATGTGGTTCAGTATAGATTAATTTGTTCTCTCCATTAGTGTTTAATTGATTATGGGGTACCACCAAGTTAAGGCCGAAACTATATCTGCAACTTTATCTTTATAAAAACTTGATTAATTTTATGGTCTTCTTCGTATAACATTGGTTTCTGAGTCATGAAAACGTTAATTTCGCCATAAGCTTATGTGAATAAAATTAGCTATATTTTATAGGTTTTCCTTAAAAGGCAAATTTGCGATAATTAAAATTACAATTGCAAAAAAGGTGCAATGGATTTACTACTAATTCTATAAGCTGAAATTTCCGTACTAATTACTGTATTCCTTTTTTCACAGGTGAGTACAGAAAACCAACTCCCGATCGAGACATCCCTTCGTGAGTACTCTGACTCTTCCCTCTTGATACCACAATCACAAGTGTGACTCTTACTCTTTAAAAGAATTTACTTTACCTTAAAAATGAGGCAACCTTTCTATCAAAATAATAATTTTTAAAGCTTAGTTTCATTCCAAGATATGCCTATCAGTTCAATTGTATTGTAAACTCTGCAATTTGATACTGTCATATTTTTTCTTTTGCGAAAAGTAAGCAATGACAACTTTTATGAAAATGCATTTATTGTCAGTATGATCTGAATTGTTCAGAACAAACTGTAGTTCATTTCTGCCCACTTAAATTTGAATGCACGGAGGCAGTATTTTGTTGGTGTAGTTTAGAAAGAAGTGCATCTATATGTATTAACCACCTGCTCTGTAGGGGGTGATTGAAGTCATGCATTTCTCATTCCTAGCCTGGTGTTAGGCCTACAGACGCAGGCATCTCTTTCAGGGGCCTTTTTTCACCTTCTTCTTAGGGCGGCGAGGTAACTAAGCACTGGCTTCTCAGCCTTTCGAACTATATATGTCTGTCAGGTCGTATTCTTGCTCAGAACCTGTGGCAGAGGGCTCCCTATGCATGAATAGGGATGAACCTCAATGCACGTCACAAGGGACTGGGGGGGTCCACTTCTCAGGGCTTTAGGTCATCCCTCCATCATCGGCTGAATACAAGGAAAGAAAGGAAGGACCTTGATGCATCCTGTCCAGGATGTAGAGCATGTACAACTGCATGTATGTACCTGCGTGTAAGTTCATGTGCAGGTTAACACAATCGACAGTTATAGGAAGCTAGGTAGATAATCAACCCTAGTAAAGTAATGCTAAAGGAAGGGAACATTTGGCTGTGTGTTAGGAATACCATTTGTTTTCGGATTTTAGCGGTTATAATTTTTATCTGCTTTTTCGCTTAAGCCTATTCATCTAAAAAGGTAATGACGGATTAAGTTTGCAATGAAGAGTTGTTTCTGGTTAACGCAACCAAAGCTATAAAAAGCTAGTTAAATTGCAAACAATGAATTTCGGTAGGGATATTATAAACAGCTTTTAGGAATACGAATTGTATTCTAGCCTACAGTAGTCTTCTGTATCCCTTATATCCTACTTTAAGTTGGTGATTGAAAGCATAATAACCTTTAATGCTAACTTCCATAAGGTATGTCTGTCAATACATGATGTTGCTATAAAATAATCAAGGAAGATTTTCGTAACACTTTTGAGTTTTTTAATTACATTGATGAATTTTAATTACATTGAGGTTTGAATTTTTACTTGCAATCCGTAATGTGTAGCCATTCACAAGAAGTGTTTATTCTATGAAACTGTTGTCAAGAGACGAATACTCTCTTAAACTACGTTTTTAAAACCCAGTGAAGAAAACGAATTTTTCTAAGAAAATGATATACGAATTGCACTACTAAGAGAACATAGAGGCGTAGAAGCCCGAGATGTTATAAATCGATCTTTGGGTGGAGAGCTAATTGAACTTTTCCCTTACGTACTTATAAATTTCAGTACTCGAGTGGTTTTTGTTTACTCTAAGGTTCTTTAGATAGATATGGGTACCTTCTGCAAGTTAAAATAGCAATTAAATTATGTTGATACACTAGTTACAACAACTACTGTTACAGAAATAATGTGGCGCCTTGAGTTTGTCAGTTCAAATGACAGCGCGGAAATATATAACGAAGCAACAATTTTATACCATACTTCTAACGATGATTTTGATTATTTAAGGAATTTTTCTTCGGTGACGACCGAATACTTGTAGTTTTCTTCTAAAATATGCGTTAGGACAACCTAGACGAGGAAATTTCGGCTCAGAACGGTCAGATTAGATTTGGAAGGGTTGTAAAGTTCAACAATGGATAATTTAATGAAAAAAGTCTCTTGTAGAAGCGCAAGCGTTAATATGATCCTCTAATACAATACTTATAATTCTAGGCGCTTCTGATTTATATTTGCATTATTGGCATAATAGTTAACCTATCAATATTTCATTCATATTAGCAATTCATAGAGGCGCGCCCAGCATATCTGCTTCTATCTGAGTGAGAACGTAATTTTCCTCCACTAAAAATGAAATAGCAAACCCTTATATTACCTGATTTGCAATTAAAAATGGGAATTTTGCAGAACTTTGAAAGACGAGTTTTTATTACTTCGTTCCTCAGTTTGCATTGGTCACAAACATCAGTAGCAGATAATTATGCATATTCCGTATCATAAAATAGGGTATGGTCATTTTGAGTTCACATAATTTTTAAGTATTATTATCATCTCAACCTGTGCATGAGTAGGTAGGCTCTTAGCAATCTTACACCCTCATGTATAATCCTCCTTTTTTTGAGTGTAGTTAAGTGCAGTTTCATAGGGATTGAAATAAAATTTTGAATTTCTTCACACTATTTTGCTCTTTTTCGGTAAAATAAGTAGTGCCGAATTCGAATGTATGGAGGCATACAATTTTAAATTGAGATTCTCCTTTTCAAATTCTTCATTCTCGTTGCAGAAAGACCTGAAAACTTTTATTACTGGTAGGATGCTATAATTTTAATGCGATATTGAAATATCAGAATGACATAATGAAATAAATATCTTCAATAGGGGAGGAGGCTTTATCCCCAAATATTATATTAATATAATCATTAATTAATTAATATTATCATTCTAAACGATATTATTCTTACTATACCATCAAGAAGGTAAGGAAGACGTAGAGTGGCACCCTGTTTGATACGAGAGACTAAACTTCATTTCAACGAACGTAATTACGTACGAACGTAAGCTTCACTGTAATTCTAATTTCAGAGAAGTGAAAGTCTCAAAGAATATGGGAAAAGCAATTCAAGACAGGTCCTTTATCGTTTGAAATAGTAGTGACATCAAGACGGAAGTAATTAGAGTTCTGAAGAACGATAATGACTTTTGCTTGCTTCCATCCGGCGTATGATTAATAGTAAGCATTCCATGACCAGCGAGGAAGCAGAGGGGTATGCCTCAATTAGAAAATTTAGGAAGGAGACTCAAAATCTTAGAATCCTTTGGCTTTAATAATGATAAAACATCTAATTTTATTCTGATGGCATTAACATTTAAGAATCAATATGTATATCATTTTCTGCTGTATTATAAAAAACAACGAAACATTTTATCACGGAAGAAAATGTCCCAACAAAAATTTTTTCCTTATAACAAGATGACACCTAGGTAGGGTCTTTCGATATCCTAAAAACAATATCATGTTTCTAAATCGATGCAAACTGTCGATTTTGATTAATGTTAGGTTTAGTTGGGGCTTATCTATGTTTCAATCAAGATTAAGGAATACGAAAGAATGTGATCACATGTAGGAAACATGAGGTAAGTAAAAGAAAAATGGAAGAAAATCAGAAAGAGTTCCAACTGAAACTAAGAAATAGGTTTTTAGTGCTTTAAGAAGAAGANATTAATATAGTTTTCTTCCGAATCGCCTTTTGGAATCGATTTTTCCATCGCTTCTTTCGCATTTTTTCAGACTGCTCTCATGAAAGTATAATTTCTTACCAAACAGATTACTTGCATGCTTAAAATACTAAAAGACATCGGAATACTAATTACGATGATATTTTCATAAGTGTTCTTCGATATTTATAATAATTTAAACTGAAGCGCTCTTAACTATTATTGGCGATGGCCAATGTAATACGTGCCATTAAAATTATTATAGTATCTCGATTACGAGGGAATAATATAACACGCAAAAGTGGAACTAAGCCTCACTGAACCCGTCCACTCTACGACTGAACTTCCTTTCTCATCTCTACGCACACGCACATTTAAAAAATATAAATTTTCTTGTTTGTGTATCATACCAAATTTGGACAGAGTGGAAAAATATTTATGTAGAAATTCAAAACTACACTCTGCACAACAACGGTAAATAGTGTCATAGTCCATGGTGCGTCCAATGCATCCTGAGTATTTCTTCTGATGGCTTATAAATTAAGAGCGTTCCCCTGTCAAACCAATCACAGAGATATTTTCGAATAATACAGCAGCCTAGGCATTTTCGGAGAGCGGAGTGTTACAAAGTAATTTTCTCAAGAGAACAAAGTAAAAGCTCACCTCATAGTAAAACATTTGTTAATAGTTTTGTCTGTGAAGCATATGTTTCATAATACAACTTCACATTTTAAATTTTAAATAATGAAACATTCAACATTTATTCGGAAGGTATCATTCTAAAGTCAATCAAAGCAGTATGACTTTAGAATGCCATAATACTAAATTAATAACTTTTCTTTCTATCCTTATCCTTTTGTCACCTTAATTCTTATTTTTTGTGTAATGAAGGAGTTTAAGTTTTCATTGCGTTGTTTTGCATCAACTTTCGTGTGTTATTTCGTCCATCAGACACCTTCCCTTTCTCTTAATTCCAGTCAGTCTTTAAGAAGACGCAGAAACGTATTTACTTATATACGACGAAGATTTTAAAAGTCTGATTGATGTTATGTTTTCCCTTTCCGTTCCTTTCACTGTCACGTTCTTCTCTAAATAGGCGACTTAATCACCTGCAAATAGCTTAGGCCGATACGGTCCTCAAACGACCTTCAATACTTTTACCTCTACTTCCGAAGTTCAAGGTGGACTCTTCCTCATTCCTTAAAGTAATAAGTGATTTCAATTTATTTATCTAATGGGATTTTGTCGTTTCTTGTAGTATAAAAGAGAGAATTCAAACTTACCTTTAAAAACCGATTTAACACTTTCCACGTTAACAATTGAGGTATTGGATCTCTCTATTAAAATCATCTGGTAACGCGAATGCAGGCGAAAGTTTTGCATGGTTCTTGTTAAAAACTCTGTATCCTCGCCATGATCTCTAACCAGCGGAAGGATTTCTAGTTTTCTTCCTAATTCAATGACTTCCGTGTGATCTTAATGGAAACTATTAAGCGGGTTTTAAAACTGTTTTCTTTAAGTAGTTTCACGTTAATTATTATACCATTCATTTTTAATTCATGTTGTATTTACAGAAATATTGCCATCTCCCTTCAAGTTAATATTTCCTTAGGTAAGGATATGAAACAGTAGGTCTTCCTTAATAGAAGATAGTTTCTGGATATTATGTATATGTATGATATATGTCATTTATCTAATATAAGAAGGTGGCGAGGATTCGGTGATAGGAACTTCAAAAAGAAATTCACAGAACAGAACGTCACTTTGCGAAATCTTGAAGGCATCACGAGAAATTGTTGGATAAAACAATGAAAAATTACTAATCCACAATAAATATGATTCGTGGACGATTAGTTTCGGGTATTAATAGTCATCTGCGAGTGTATATTGTGGATTAGTATACGTAATCTTTCTTAGTATTTTGCAACTTATCGCAGACAAGATTGAGGTTCCATTTGAATGATTTAAAATTGCGTATTACTCAATCTTGTCACACAAGTTGATCCATCAATATATCCACTTTATTTAACGTTAGTTTGGATGTAATCCTGAGTTGCATAGTTTCAACTGTTTTACGTCAGGAACTCGGTGACCGGTTAAATACAGCTGTTCGGCATATTTTCCTTTTTGTGTGTTCACTGATTTGCTTGGGATTAATTATATACTGCCGCCAATAGTTCTTACTCTTTTTTAGTGATGCTGTTGTCCGGATATTTGGACGGGATGGGGATTTATATTCAAGTAACTCAATTATTCTTACTTTCTTTCGTGTTAATGTAATCTGAAATAATCAGTCATTCTTCTTCATATCACTGCATTGTTTACTAAAGAAAAACAGCAGGCACTGCGCAAATAGTTCTCTTTATACATGTTGGGAGTCCACAACGATTTCCAATTATTTGTCTCCGTTATCGAATTTCAAGTTTGACCTTCACATGTTTATCATTTATCATCCATGCAATCCAGATAAACATCATACATGTTTAAAATCATTTTAGACCCTTTATCTATTAAAAAAGGCGTTTTCCATGATGCTAACCCACTATTAACGGAAATACCCGCGAAAAATTTTCTCTCTCTTATTACGGATGTAATTGATATTATCTAAAAGAAAGTGAAAACGGGTATGTATCAACCGATTATGATATATTATACTAATCCGTTTCAATTACTTGGTGTTTTCTTACAATTTAGCTAGATATATTCCTACTGCGGTACGTGCGCTGATTATGACCATTTTGTTATTATGTTAACTATCGACCGTCTTTCTGAAATTATTATGAGTTAGACATGAATTCACTGAAAGTCCCACACATTTTCTACAAAACAACTTTGTCTTTAAAACACTAATGGAGAGAATAAATTAATTTATACTGAACCACACAAAAATTACTAAACGCGACCGGTTTTTATGTGGTTCAGTATAGATTAATTTGTTCTCTCCATTAGTGTTTAATTGATTATGGGGTACCACCAAGTTAAGGCCGAAACTATATCTGCAACTTTATCTTTATAAAAACTTGATTAATTTTATGGTCTTCTTCGTATAACATTGGTTTCTGAGTCATGAAAACGTTAATTTCGCCATAAGCTTATGCGAATAAAATTAGCTATATTTTATAGGTTTTCCTTAAAAGGCAAATTTGCGATAATTAAAATTACAATTGCAAAAAAGGTGCAATGGATTTACTACTAATTCTATAAGCTGAAATTTCCCTACTAATTACTATATTCCTTTTTTCACAGATGAGTACAGAAAACAAACTCCCGATAGAGACATCCCTTCGTGAGTACTCTGACTCTTCCCTCTTGATACCACAATCACAAGTGTGACTCTTACTCTTTAAAGGAATTTACTTTACCTTAGAAATGAGGCAATCTTTCTATCAGAAATAATAATTTTTAAAGCTAAGTTTTATTCCAAGATAAGCCTATCGGTCCAATTGTATTGTAAACTCTGCAATTTGATACTATCATATTTTTTCTTTTGCGACAAGTAAGCAATGAAAACTTTTATGAAAATGCATTTATTGTCAGTATGATCTGGATATTTCAGAACAAACTGTAGCTCATTTCTGCCCACTTAAATTTGAATGCATGGAGGCAGTATTTTGTTATTGTAGTTTAGAAAGAAGTGCATCTATATGTATTAACCACCTGCTCTGTAGGGGGTGATTGAAGTCATGCATCTCTCATTCCTAGCCTGGTGTTAGACCTACAGACGCAGGCATCTCTTTCAGGGGCCTTTTTTCACCTTCTTCTTAGGGCGGCGAGGTAACTAAGCACTGGCTTCTCAGCCTTTCGAACTATATATGTCTGTCAGGTCGTATTCTTGCTCAGAACCTGTGGCAGAGGGCTCCCTATGCATGAATAGGGATGAACCTCAATGCACGTCACAAGGGACTGGGGGGGTCCACTTCTCAGGGCTTTAGGTCATCCCTCCATCATCGGCTGAATACAAGGAAAGAAAGGAAGGACCTTGATGCATCCTGTCCAGGATGTAGAGCATGTACAACTGCATGTATGTACCTGCGTGTAAGTTCATGTGCAGGTTAACACAATCGACAGTTATAGGAAGCTAGGTAGATAATCAACCCTAGTAAAGTAATGCTAAAGGAAGGGAACATTTGGCTGTGTGTTAGGAATACCATTTGTTTTCGGATTTTAGCGGTTATAATTTTTATCTGCTTTTTCGCTTAAGCCTATTCATCTAAAAAGGTAATGACGGATTAAGTTTGCAATGAAGAGTTGTTTCTGGTTAACGCAACCAAAGCTATAAAAAGCTAGTTAAATTGCAAACAATGAATTTCGGTAGGGATATTATAAACAGCTTTTAGGAATACGAATTGTATTCTAGCCTACAGTAGTCTTCTGTATCCCTTATATCCTACTTTAAGTTGGTGATTGAAAGCATAATAACCTTTAATGCTAACTTCCATAAGGTATGTCTGTCAATACATGATGTTGCTATAAAATAATCAAGGAAGATTTTCGTAACACTTTTGAGTTTTTTAATTACATTGATGAATTTTAATTACATTGAGGTTTGAATTTTTACTTGCAATCCGTAATGTGTAGCCATTCACAAGAAGTGTTTATTCTATGAAACTGTTGTCAAGAGACGAATACTCTCTTAAACTACGTTTTTAAAACCCAGTGAAGAAAACGAATTTTTCTAAGAAAATGATATACGAATTGCACTACTAAGAGAACATAGAGGCGTAGAAGCCCGAGATGTTATAAATCGATCTTTGGGTGGAGAGCTAATTGAACTTTTCCCTTACGTACTTATAAATTTCAGTACTCGAGTGGTTTTTGTTTACTCTAAGGTTCTTTAGATAGATATGGGTACCTTCTGCAAGTTAAAATAGCAATTAAATTATGTTGATACACTAGTTACAACAACTACTGTTACAGAAATAATGTGGCGCCTTGAGTTTGTCAGTTCAAATGACAGCGCGGAAATATATAACGAAGCAACAATTTTATACCATACTTCTAACGATGATTTTGATTATTTAAGGAATTTTTCTTCGGTGACGACCGAATACTTGTAGTTTTCTTCTAAAATATGCGTTAGGACAACCTAGACGAGGAAATTTCGGCTCAGAACGTTCAGATTAGATTTGGAAGGGTTGTAAAGTTCAACAATGGATAATTTAATGAAAAAAGTCTCTTGTAGAAGCGCAAGCGTTAATATGATCCTCTAATACAATACTTATAATTCTAGGCGCTTCTGATTTATATTTGCATTATTGGCATAATAGTTAACCTATCAATATTTCATTCATATTAGCAATTCATAGAGGCGCGCCCAGCATATCTGCTTCTATCTGAGTGAGAACGTAATTTTCCTCCACTAAAAATGAAATAGCAAACCCTTATATTACCTGATTTGCAATTAAAAATGGGAATTTTGCAGAACTTTGAAAGACGAGTTTTTATTACTTCGTTCCTCACTTTGCATTGGTCACAAACATCAGTAGCAGATAATTATGCATATTCCGTATCATAAAATAGGGTATGGTCATTTTGAGTTAATAGTTCACATAATTTTTAAGTATTATTATCATCTCAACCTGTGCATGAGTAGGTAGACTCTTAGCAATCGTTGTCTGTAAATCACTGTTGTTAATGAATTCGTTATTCATCCCAAATTGTCAAGTTGGGAAGAAACAGCTTAATCGTTGTTATGAAATAGCAAAGAAAGGCGCGCTTATTGTCCGATAATCTGACGAAAATATGACGAGAAGGTTCTCAATCGTAGGGAGAATCCCATCTCCAGCGAAACGATCGTGGGCGGTGCCGTGTAATGCTTTATACCCGGAATTAAATTTGTTTTTCTATAATTACTTATTAAGTTAAAGAATTTTTATTTGCACAGACAATTATTTCATTATTTATCAGGAAATTTCTTGGTTGATAAATACTCGTGAGCAAATTAGAAGAAAAATAACTTGTGACTTTTTTATTCAATACATTTTCTCAAAAATTCTCGACATCCGCATTAATTTCTATTAGATATTTCCTTCAAGAACGTTTGTCGGGTAAATTAATAATAGGAACGGAAAGAGAATGGTTTGAAGAAGAAATTGATGTTAAATATTTCCTTTTTTCTTAAATTGGAGAGCTAAAGGCGACCGTTGAAACAAAACTGAAACAAAATTATGAATTTCTTTCAATGGTAACTTTTTTCTGCGATTAAGTAATTAATTAACCTAAGATATATCAATTTACTTCCGGCATTACTTTCCCTCAATACTGAAAATTTTATAAACCGTTTTGACTAACTTTTCCCTCTTCTTTTAACCTATTCTCTAGTTGCTCCCTCAAAAAGGGTGAGAGAGAAAATGCCATCTTCTCTCTCACCT
>APVN02034713.1:0-22668 GCA_000376725.2 Ladona fulva
TATTAATAAAAGTAATAAACATAGATTAGTAGAAAAATCCCAAAGTAATTTAATACTACTTACAAACTTCCAACCTCTGCTCCGCTGTTCTCATCCAAATCTTCCTAAATTTTTTCCCAAAACTGATGACTTTTGAGAAGAATGGTGTACCAGTACTCAGGAAAAACCCTATATTCTATGGAGTAAAGCAGAATATTAACAACAAGAAATATTAATTTTAATCTTTAAATTGGAAACCATACCATTGCTGTTCATAAATACAAAAATATATTTTACTTATCCAAGGCCAGTGTGTTCTAACTATTCAAAGTTCATCCCATGAAATCCATTCCTTATAATCAGGCATACCATTCAAAATTGATGCAACGGAACACAGACACAACCGTTTTAGCTAAAAAAAGATAGATGTTAAAAAAGAATGAAAGTCTAAAAAGATAATATTATATCAGGAAAAGTATAATGCAAACTAATTCTAAAATGCTAATCATCATATCCAAACTTTACCGTTCTATGGTGCTCCCCTCTCCTTAACATTTGTTTCCTACGTCGACCTTCACCATTCCTCCACATCTTTGGTTGTATCTTACAGGGAAATAGCTACAAAAAATAATAAAGCAGAACAATATGGAAAGAGATTTAGTTTCAAAGAATTAGAATATCATTCAAAATCAAAATTATGCCAAATATGTTATGAGGTTCTTCTACTTATCAAAGCTTTATCTTCTTCTGTGCTCCTTTCCTCTCCATGATATGATGACCTCATCCCATAGATGTGTTGTCCTATATAACGATTGGAAGGTCATTAGTCTATATAAGCCATTTTTACAAAGATGGAATGGAATATATGGTAGGAAGGACATTAGCTTTAAGAATGGATAAGTGAAAATTATTATTACCATCAACAAACATGATGAAATGTTTTTGCAAGCCCTCAATCATTGTGCTATCAATCCTACTATAACAGGAAGCTTTTCACTCAAGTTCTGGAGGTCAAATCAGTCTTAAATAGAGATGACTCATTGGAAACCTAATATAGGAAGAAATAAGTAAATAAATACCAAAGCATATAAAGTTTAACACAAGAAACAAAACTCACACCATGTTTCATGCAAGATATTTTGAATCATTTCATTCCACTTATTCCAATTTATCTTCTCAATTGCTGCTTTCATTCCTTCAAATATACTTTTATCCTCAGGTAGAAATTTTATCCATGCGTCCCTTGGTGTTTGACTGAACCGCATTAATTACAAAAGAAAATATAAAAAATTATAATGCAAAAGACTGTAAAAAAGAATGAAAAATGCGACATATATTCAAGATAAAATGCAAAAATTTTAATTTCTCTTACTCCCAGACTTTCCATTCTAATCTTTTCCACTCCCCATTGACTGGAATTGTTTCCTCATTTTCTGAATTTCCTCTCAGAATTGGCGGTACAACTTTGATCTTGATCTGTACCTATAGGAGGAGCAAAAAAATAGAAAAAAAGGATTAATGTTTACCAAACATATGAAACCAGGAATGTTAACATGCATAAAAATTAGAAACCTAATTAAACTTTACCAAACCCAGGTCATTATTGTTGATCTTATCAATGTCACAATTACTTCTGTTCTCTAATCCTGCCTATCCTGAACGATTGGTAATCCACAACACAGTTAGACCCCTGAAGAAAATGTAGCAGCAGCGTAATAAGAACACATGGTAATGTTTCAAAAAGTATCAATCTTTAACACACTTTGTACAATGCAAGTATTTTAAGGAGGTAATTCAATTTACCATTGGCAATCCTCTTCTATGCCATTCTAGTCGTGGATATGGACACTTGATCCCAATCTCTAGTTGTTTTCTAATGATCAGAAGGCCAGGACACTGTAAAGACAACATTTACTAAGTTAGAGAACAGGAAATGGATAAGCAAATGGTATACGGAGAATAACAACAGAAAAACTACAGTTAAATAAGGGAAAATTATTAAAACTTCTGAGTAACTTATGGAAACGCATCGTCTTCTATACAAATTTTGACTTGATCATAGAATGCCCATTTCTCCATCATCTGGCTGTCCTTTCAGGAATTGTGCAGATGAACTAAACGGGAATTGAACTACGTAACAATGAAAAAAAAAAAAAAATATCAGTAAATGATTACACCTTAAAATTGGATGGAAAAAGTATGCTTATTATAAAGAAAATTTCTNTTTCATCTTCACTGCAATTTGGCCTTTTAGCCAGGTGGCAGTGCTTAGATGTGTTGTACTATATAACTATTGGAAGGTCATTAGTCTATAAAATAAAAGTAATAAACATAGATTAGTAGAAAAATCCCAATGTAATTTAATACAACTTACAAACTTCCAACCTCTGCTCCGCTGTTCTCCTCCATATCTTCTTAAATCCTTTCCCGAAACTGATGACCTCTGTGAAGAATGGTGTACCAGTACTCATGAAAACCCCTATATTTTATGGAGTAAAGCAGAATATTAAGAACAAGAAATATTATTTTTAATCTTTAAATTGGAAATCATACCATTGCTGTTCATAAACACAAAAATATATTTTACTTATCCAAGGCCAGTGTGTTCTTACTATTCAAAGTTCATCCCATGAAATCCATTCTTTATAATCAGGCATACCATTCTAAATTGATGCAACGGGACACAGACACAACCGTTCTAGCTAAAAAAAGATAGATATTAAAAAGAATGAAAGTCTAAGAAGATAATATTATGTCAGAAAAAGTATTTTTCAAAATAATTCTATAATCCTAATCATCATTTCCAAACTATACCGTTCTATGGTGCTCCCCTCTCCTTAAAATTTGTTTCCTACGTCGACCTTCACCATTCCTCCACATCTTTGGTTGAATCTTACAGGGAAAGAACTACAAAAAATAATAAAGCTGAACAATATGGAAAGAGATTTACTTTCAAAGAATTCGAATATCATTCAAAATCAAAATTATGCCAAATATGTTATGAGGTTCNAATGAAAGTCTAAGATGATAATATTATATCAGAAAAAGTATTTTGCAAGCTAATTCTAAAATGCTAATCATCGTATCCAAAGTGTACCGTTCTATGGTGCTCCCCTCTCCTTAACATTTGTTTCCTACCTCGACATTCACAATTCCTCCACATCTTTGGTTGAATCTTACAGGGAAAGAACTACAAAAAATAATAAAGCAGAACAATATGGAAAGAGATTTCGTTTCAAAGAATTCGAATATCATTCAAAATCAAAATTATGCCAAATATGTTATGAGGTTCTTCTACTTATCAAAGCTTTATCTTCTTCTGTGCTCCTTTCCTCTCCATGATATGATGACCTCATCCCATAGATGTGTTGTCCTATGTAACGATTGGAAGGTCATTATTATATGTAAGCCATTTTGCAATGATGGAATGCAATATATGGTAGGAAGGACATTAGCTCTAAGAATGGATATGTAGAAATTATTATTACCATAAACAAACACGATGAAAGAATTTCGCAAGCCCTCAATCATTGTGCTATCACTCATACTATAACAGGAAGCTTTTCACTCATGTTCTGGAGGTCAAATCAGTCTTAGATAGAGATGACTCATTGGAAACCTAATTTAGGAAGAAATAAGTAAATAAATACCAAAGAATATAATATTTAACACAAGAAACAAAACTCACCCTATGTTTCATGCAAGAAATTTTGAATAGTTTCATTCCACTTATTACAATTTATGCTCTCAATTGCTGCTCTACATTTCTTCAAATACAATTTTATTACCAGGTAGACAATTTATCCATTCGTCCCTTAGTGTTTGACTGAACGGCAGTAACTACAAAAGAAAATATAAAAATTTATGATGCACAAGACTGAAAAAAATAATGAAAAATGCCACATATATTCAAGATAAAATGCAAAAATTTTAATTTCTCATATTCCCAGACTTTACATTCTAATCTTTTCCAAACCCCATTGACTGGATTTGTTTACTCATTTCCTGAATTTCCTCTCAGAATTGGCGGTACAACTTTCATCTTGATCTGTACCTATAGGAGGAGCAAAAAACTACAAAAAAAAGGATTAATGTTTACCAAACATATGAAACCAGGAATGTTAACATGCATAAAAATAAGAAACCTAATTAAACTTTACCAAACCCAGGTCATTAATGTAGGTCTTATCAATGTCACAATTACTTCTGTTCTCTAATCCTGCCTATCCTGAACGATTGGTAATCCACAACACAGGTAGACCCCTGAAGAAAATGAATTGGGAGCATAAAAAGAACACATGATAATGTTTCAAAAAATATCAATCGTAAACACACTTTCTACAATGCAAATATTTTAAGGAGGTAATTCAATTTACCATTGGTAATCCTCTTCTATGCCTTTCCAGTCGTGGATATCGACACTTGACACCAATCTCTAGTTGTTTTCTAATGATCAGAAAGCAAGGACACAGTAAAGACTACATTTACTAAGTTAAAGAACAGGAAATGGATTAGCAAATGGTATACTGAGGAAAACAACAAAAAAAATACAGTTCAATAAGAGAAAATTATTAAAACTTCTAAGAAACTTATCGAAACGCATCCTCTTCTATACTAATTTTGACTTGATCATAGAATGCCCATTTCTCCATCATCCGGTTGTCCTTTCAGGAATTGTGTAGAAGAACTAAACGGGAATTGAATTAAGTAACAATGAAAAAAAAAAAGTAATCTAAAATTGATGCAACGGGACACAGACACAACCGTTCTAGGTAAAAAAAGATAGATATTAAAAAAGAATGAAAGTCTAAGAAGATAATATTACGTCAGAAAAAGTATTTTGCAAACTAATTCTAAAACGCTAATCATCATATCCAAACTATACCGTTCTATGGTGTTCCCCTCTCCTTAACATTTGTTTCCTACCACGACCTTCACCATTCCTCCACATCTTTGGTTGAATCTTACAGGGAAAGAACTACAAAAAATAATAAATCAGAACAATATGGAAAGAGATTTACTTTCAAAGAATTCGAATATCATTCAAAATCAAAATTATGCCAAATATGTTATGAGGTTCATCTACTTATCAAAGCTTTATCTTCTTCTTGTGTGTTCCTTTCCTCTCCATGATATGATGACCTCATCCCATAGATGTGTTGTCCTATATAGCGATTGGAAGGTCATTATTATATGTAAGCCATTTTTACAATGATGGAATGCAATAAATGGCAGGAAGGACATTAGCTCTAAGAATGGATATGTAGAAATTATAATTACCATCCACAAACACGATGAAATGTTTTTACAAGCCCTCAATCATTGTGCTATCAATCCTACTATAACAGGAAGCTTTTCACTCATGTTCTAGGGGTCAATTCAGTCTTAGATAGCTATGACTCATTATAAACCTAATATAGGAAGATATAAGTAAATAAATACCAAAGCATGTAAATTTTAACACAAGAAACGAAACTCACACTATGTTTCATGCAAGAAATTTTGAATAGTTTCATTCCACTTATTACAATTAATGCTCTCAATTGCTGCACTTTATTCCTTCAAATATACTATTATTCTCAGGTAGACAATTTATCCATGCGTCCCTTGGTGTTTGACTGAACGGCAGTAACTACAAAAGAAAATATAAAAAATTATGATACACAAGACTGAAAAAAAGAATGAAAAATGCGACATATATTCAAGATAAAATGCAAAAATTTTAATTTCTCATATTCCCAGACTTTACATTCTAATCTTTTCCACTCCCCATTGACTGGAATTTTACCTCATTTTCTGAATTTCCTCTCAGAATTGGTGGTACAACTTTGATCTTGATACGTACCTATAGGAGGAGTACAAAAAAAAGGATTAATGTTAACCAAACATATGAAACCAGGAATGTTAACATGCATAAAAATAAGAAACCTAATTAAACTTTACCAAACCCAGGTCATTAATGTTGATCTTATCAATGTCACAATTACTTCTGTTCTCTAATCCTGCCTATCCTGAACGATTGGTAATCCACAACACAGGTAGACCCCTGAAGAAAATGTAGCAGCAGCGTAATAAGAACACATGGTAATGTTTCAAAAAGTATCAATCTTTAACACACTTTGTACAATGCAAGTATTTTAAGGAGGTAATTCAATTTACCATTGGCAATCCTCTTCTATGCCATTCTAGTCGTGGATATGGACACTTGATCCCAATCTCTAGTTGTTTTCTAATGACCAGAAGGCCAGGACACTGTAAAGAAAACATTTACTAAGTTAGAGAACAGGAAATGGACTAGCAAATGGAATACTGAGAATAAGAACAGAAAAAATACAGTTCAATAAGAGAAAATTATTAAAACTTCTGAGAAACTTATTGAAACGCATCCTCTTCTACATTAATTTTCACTTGCTCATAGAATGCCCATTTCTATATCACCTGGCTGTCCTTTCAGGAATTGTGCAGAAGAACTAAACAGGAATTAAACTACGTAACAATGAAAAAAAAAAAAAATCAGTAAATGATTACACCATAAAATTGGATGGAAAAAATATGCTTATTATAAAGAAAATTTCTCAATTTTTTTAAATTATCCAAAAGTTTCAACATATATTTATCTCTTCTATCTCTGGTAAATCAGCTTTGATTAAAATCTTAAATTTTACTTAAGCTTTATTAGTCATGACATTGTGCAAACTATATTTTATATGAGAGGAGAAAACAAAAAGACCTCAAGTGATGAAAATCAAGTATTAATAAAAGTAAAAAAAGAAGATTAGTAGAAAAATTCCTAAGTAATTTAATATTACTTACAAACTTCCAACCTCTGCTCTGCTGTTCTCCTCCAAATCTCCTTAAATGTTTTCCCAAAACTGATGATTTCTGTGAAGAATGGTGTACCAGTACTCAGGAAAAACCCTATATTCTATGAAGTAGCAGAATCTTAAGAAGAAGAAATATTAATTTTAATCTTTAAATTGGAAATCATACAATTTACTGTTCATAAATACAAAAATATATTTTCCTTATCCAAGGCCAGTGTGTTCTAACTATTCAAAGTTCATCCCATGAAATCCATTCCTTATAATCAGTCATACCATTCAAAATTGATGCAACGGGACACAGACACAACCGTTCTAGCTAAAAAAAGATAGATATTAAAAAAGAATGAAAGTCTAAGATGATAATATTATATCAGAAAAAGTATTTTGCAAGCTAATTCTAAAATGCTAATCATCATATCCAAACTATACCGTTCATTGGTGCTCCCCTCTCCTTAACATTTGTTTCCTACGTCGACCTTCACCATTCCTCCACATCTTTGGTTGAATCTTACAGGGAAAGAACTACAAAAAATAATAAAGCAGAACAATATGGAAAGAGATTTACTTTCAAAGAATTCGAATATCATTCAAAATCAAAATTATGCCATATATGTTATGAGGTTCATCTACTTATCAAAGCTTTATCTTCTTCTGTGCTCCTTTCCTCTCCATGATATGATGACCTCATCCCATAGATGTGTTGTCCTATATAACGATTGGAAGGTCATTAGTCTATATAAGCCATTTTTACAAAGATAGAATGTAATATATGGTAGGAAGGACATTAGCTCTAAGAATGGATAAGTAAAAAATATTATTACCATCAACAAACACGATGAAATGTTTTCGTAAGCCCTCAATCATTGTGCTATCAATCCTACTATAACAGGAAGCTTTTCACTCATGTTCTGGAGGTCAATTGAGTCTTAGATAGAGATGACTCATTGGAACCTAATATAGGAAGAAATAAGTAAATAAATACCAAAGCATGTAAAGTTTAACACAAGAAACGAAACTCACACTATGTTTCATGCAAGATATTTTGAATAGTTTAATTCCACTTATTCCAATTTATCCTCTCAACTGCTGCACTTTATTCCTTCAATTATACTTTTATTCTCAGGTAGACAATTTATCCATGCGTCCCTTGGTGTTTGACTGAACCGCATTAACTACAAAAGAAAATATAAAAAATTGTCATACACTAGAATGAAAAAATGAATGAAAAATGCGACATATATTGAAGATAAAATGCAAAAATTTTAATTTCTCTTATTCCCAGACTTTCCATTCTAATCTTCTCCACTCCTCATTGACTGGAATTGTATCCTCATTTTCTGAATTTCCTCTCAGAATTGGCGGTACAACTTTGATCTTGATACGTACCTATAGGAGGTGCAAAAAAATACAAAAAATTTATTAATGTTTACCAAACATATGAAACCAGAAAGGTTAACATGCATAAAAATAAGAAACCTAATTAAACTTTACCAAACGCAGGTCATTATTGTTGATCTTGTCAATGTCACTCATACTTCTGTTCTCTAATCCTACATATCCTGAACGATTGGTAATCCTCAACACAGGTAGACCCCTGAAGAAAATGAAGCAGCATCGTAATAAGAACACATGGTAATCTTTCAATAAATATCAATCTTAAACACACTTTGTACAATGCAAATATTTTAAGGAGGTAATTCAATTTACCATTGGCAATCCTCTTCTATGCCATTCTAGTCGTGGATATGGACACTTGATCCCAATCTCTAGTAGTTTTCTAATGATCAGAAGGCCAGGACACTGTAAAGACAACATTTACTAAGTTAGAGAACAGGAAATGGACTAGCTAATAGTATACGGAGAATAACAACAGAAAAAATACAGTTCAATAAGACAAAATTATTAAAACTTCCGAGAAACTTATCGAAACGCATCCTCTTCTACACTAATTTTGACTTGACCATNTGCTGCACTTTATTCCTTCAATTATACTTTTATTCTCAGGTAGACAATTTATCCATGCGTCCCTTGGTGTTTGACTGAACCGCATTAACTACAAAAGAAAATATAAAAAATTGTCATACACTAGAATGAAAAAATGAATGAAAAATGCGACATATATTGAAGATAAAATGCAAAAATTTTAATTTCTCTTATTCCCAGACTTTCCATTCTAATCTTCTCCACTCCTCATTGACTGGAATTGTATCCTCATTTTCTGAATTTCCTCTCAGAATTGGCGGTACAACTTTGATCTTGATCTGTACCTATAGGAGGTGCAAAAAAATACAAAAAATTTATTAATGTTTACCAAACATATGAAACCAGAAAGGTTAACATGCATAAAAATAAGAAACCTAATTAAACTTTACCAAACGCAGGTCATTATTGTTGATCTTGTCAATGTCACTCATACTTCTGTTCTCTAATCCTACATATCCTGAACGATTGGTAATCCTCAACACAGGTAGACCCCTGAAGAAAATGAAGCAGCATCGTAATAAGAACACATGGTAATCTTTCAATAAATATCAATCTTAAACACACTTTGTACAATGCAAATTATATGTAAGCCATTTTTACAATGATGGAATGCAATAAATGGCAGGAAGGACATTAGCTCTAAGAATGGATATGTAGAAATTATAATTACCATCAACAAACACGATGAAATGTTTTCGAAAGCCCTCAATCATTGTGCTATCAATCCTACTATAACAGGAAGCATTTCACTCATGTTCTGGAGGTCAAATCAGTCTTAGATAGAGATGACTCATTGGAAACCTAATATAGGAAGAAATAAGTTAATAAATATCAAAGCATGTAAGGATTACCACAAGAAACGAAACTCAAACTATGTTGCATGCAAGAAATTTTGAATACTTTCATTCCACTTATTCCAATTTATTCTCTCAATTGCTGCTCCTCATTTCTTCAAATACACTTTTATCCTCAGGTAGAAATTTTATCCATGCGTCCCTTGGTGTTTGACTGAACCGCATTAACTACAAAAGAAAATATAAAAAATTATGATGCACAAGACTGTAAAAAAGAATGAAAAATGCGACATATATTCAAGATAAAATGCAAAAATTTCAAATTCTCTTATTCCCAGACTTTAAATTCTAATATTTTCCACTCCCCATTGACTGGAATTGCTTCCTCATTTTCTGAATTTCCTCTCAGAATTGGCGGGTCAACTTTCATCTTGATCTGTACCTATAGGAGGAGAAAAAAACTACAAAAAAAAGGATTAATGTTAACCAAACATATGAAACCAGGAATGTTAACATGCATAAAAATAAGAAACCTAATTAAACTTTACCAAACCCAGGTCATTAATGTTGATCTTATCAATGTCACAATTACTTCTGTTCTCTAATCCTGCCTATCCTGAACGATTGGTAATCCACAACACAGTTAGACCCCTGAAGAAAATGAAGCAGCAGCGTAATAAGAACACATGATAATGTTTCAAAAAATATCAATCGTAAACACACTTTGTACAATGCAAATATTTTAAGGAGGTAATTCAATTTACCATTGGCAATCCTCTTCTATGCCATTCTAGTCGTGGATATGGACACTTGATCCCAATCTCTAGTTGTTTTCTAATGATCAGAAGGCCAGGACACTGTAAAGACAACTTTTACTAAGTTAGAGAACAGAAAATGGATTAACAAATGGTATACTGAGAATAACAACAGAAAAAATACAGTTCAATAAGAAAAAATTATTAAAACTTCTGAGAAACTTATCGAAAGGCATCCTCTTCTATACTAATTTTGACTTGATCATAGAATGCCCAATTCTCTATCATCTGGCTGTCCTTTCAGGAATTGTGCAGAAGAACTAAAGGAGAATTGAACTATGTAAAAATGAAAAAAAAAAGAAATCAGTAAACGATTACACCTTAAAATTGGATGGAAAAAAAATGCTTATTATAAAGAAAATTTCTCAATTTTTTTAAATTATCCAAAAGTTTCAACATATATTTATCTCTTCTATCTCTGGTAAATCAGCTTTGTTAAAAATCCTAAACTTTACTTAAGCTTTATTAGTCATGACATTGTGCAAACTATATTTTATATGAGAGGAGAAAACAAAAAGACCTCAAGTGATGAAAATCAATTATTAATAGAAGTAATAAACATAGATTAGTAGAAAAATCCCAGTGTAATTTAATATTACTTACAAACTTCCAACCTCTGCTCCGCTGTTCTCCTCCAAATCTCCTTAAATGCTTTCCCAAAACTGATGACTTCTGTGAAGAATGGTGTACCAGTACTCAGGAAAAACCCTATATTCTATGAAGTAGCAGAATATTAAGAACAAGAAATATTAATTTTAATCTTTAAATTGGAAATCATACCATTGCTGTTCATAAATACAAAAATATATTTTACTTATCCAAGGCCAGTGTGTTCTAACTATTCAAAGTTCATCCCATGAAATCCATTCCTTATAATCAGTCATACCATTCAAAATTGATGCAACGGGACACAGACACAACCGTTCTAGCTAAAAAAAGATAGATATTAAAAAAGAATGAAAGTCTAAGAAGATAATATTATATCAGAAAAAGTATTTTGCAAACTAATTCTAAAATGCTAATCATCATATCCAAACTATACCGTTCTATGGTGCTCCCCTCTCCTTAACATTTGTTTCCTACGTCGACCTTCACCATTCCTCCACATCTTTGGTTGAATCTTACAGGGAAAGAACTACAAAAAATAATAAAGCAGAACAATATGGAAAGAGATTTAGTTTCAAAGAATTAGAATATCATTCAAAATCAAAATTATGCCAAATATGTTATGAGGTTCTTCTACTTATCAAAGCTTTATCTTCTTCTGTGCTCCTTTCCTCTCCATGATATGATGACCTCATCCCATATATGTGTTGTCCTATATAACGATTGGAAGGTCATTAGTCTATATAAGCCATTTTTACAAAGATGGAATGGAATATATGGTAGGAAGGACATTAGCTTTAAGAATGGATAAGTAAAAATTATTATTACCATCAACAAACACGATGAAATGTTTTTGCAAGCCCTCAATCATTGTGCTATCAATCCTACTATAACAGGAAGCTTTTCACTCAAGTTCTGGAGGTCAAATCAGTCTTAAATAGAGATGACTCATTGGAAACCTAATATAGGAAGAAATAAGTAAATAAATACCAAAGCATGTAAAGTTTAACACAAGAAACGAAACTCACACTATGTTTCATGCAAGAAATTTTGAATAGTTTCATTCCACTTATTTCAATTTATCCTCTCAATTGCTGCACTTTATTCCTTCAAATATACTTTTATTCTCAGGTAGACAATTTATCCATGCGTCCCTTGGTGTTTGACTGAACGGCAGTAACTACAAAAGAAAATATAAAAAATTATGATACACAAGACTGAAAAAAAGAATGAAAAATGCGACATATATTCAAGATAAAATGCTAAAATTTTAATTTCTCTTATTCCCAGACTTTCCATTCTAATCTTTTCCTCTCCCCATTGACTGGAATTATTTCCTCATTTTCTGATTTTCTCTCTCAGAGTTGGCGGTACAACATAGATCTTGATACGTACCTATAGGAGGAGCAAAAAAATACCAAAAAAAGTATTAATGTTTACTAAACATATGAAACCAGGAATGTTAACATGCATAAAAATAAGAAACCTAATTAAACTTTACCAAACCCAGGTCATTAATGTTGATCTTATCAATGTCACTCATACTTCTGTTCTCTAATCCTGCCTATCCTGAACGATTGGTAAACATCAACACAGGTAGACCCCTGAAGAAAATGAAGCAGCAGCGTAATAAGAACACATGATAATGTTTCAAAAAATATCAATCGTAAACACACTTTGTACAATGCAAATATTTTAAGGAGGTAATTCAATTTACCATCGGCGATCCTTTTCTATCCCTTCCCAGTAGTGGATATGGACACTTGATCCCAATATCTAGTTGTTTTCTAATGATCAGAAGGCCAGGACACTGTAAAGACAACATTTACTAAGTTAGAGAACAGGAAATGGACTAGCTAATAGTATACGGAGAATAACAACAGAAAAAATACAGTTCAATAAGACAAAATTATTAAAACTTCTAAGAAACTTATCGAAATGCATCCTCTTCTATACTAATTTTGACTTGATCATAGAATGCCCATTTCTCCATCATCTGGCAGTCCTTTCAGGAAATGTGCAGAAGAACTAAACGAGAATTGAACTATGTAACAATAAAAAAAAATGAAATCAGTAAATGATTACACCTTAAAATTGGATGAAAAAAATTTGCTTAATTCAAAGAAAATTTCTCAATTTTTTAAACTTCTGAGAAACTTATGGAAACGCATGCTCTTCTATACTAATTTTGACTTGATCATAGAATGCCCATTTCTCCATCATCTGGCTGTCCTTTCGGGAATTGTGCAGAAGAACTAAACGAGAATTGAACTATGTAACAATAAAAAAAAAGAAATCAGTAAATGATTACACCTTAAAATTGGATGGAAAAAATATGCTTATTATAAAGAAAATTTCTCAATTTTTTTTAATTATCCAAAAGTTTCAACATATATTTATCTCTTCTATCTCTGGTAAATCAGCTTTGTTAAAAATCTAAAATTTTACTTAAGCTTTATTAGTCATGACATTGTGCAAACTATATTTTATATGAGAGGAGAAAACAAAAAGACCTCAAGTGATGAAAATCAATTATTAATAGAAGTAATAAACATAGATTAGTAGAAAAATCCCAGTGTAATTTAATATTACTTACAAACTTCCAACCTCTGCTCCGCTGTTCTCCTCCAAATCTCCTTAAATGCTTTCCCAAAACTGATGACTTCTGTGAAGAATGGTGTACCAGTACTCAGGAAAAACCCTATATTCTATGAAGTAGCAGAATCTTAAGAAGAGGAAATATTAATTTTAATCTTTAAATTGGAAATCATACAATTTGCTGTTCATAAATACAAAAATATATTTTCCTTATCCAAGGCCAGTGTGTTCTAACTATTCAAAGTTCATCCCATTATATCCATTCCTTATAATCAGTCATACCATTCAAAATTGATGCAACGGGACACAGACACAACCGTTCTAGCTAAAAAAAGATAGATATTAAAAAAGAATGAAAGTCTAAGATGATAATATTATATCAGAAAAAGTATTTTGCAAGCTAATTCTAAAATGCTAATCATCATATCCAAACTATACCGTTCATTGGTGCTCCCCTCTCCTTAACATTTGTTTCCTACGTCGACCTTCACCATTCCTCCACATCTTTGGTTGAATCTTACAGGGAAAGAACTACAAAAAATAATAAAGCAGAACAATATGGAAAGAGATTTACTTTCAAAGAATTCGAATATCATTCAAAATCAAAATTATGCCATATATGTTATGAGGTTCATCTACTTATCAAAGCTTTATCTTCTTCTGTGCTCCTTTCCTCTCCATGATATGATGACCTCATCCCATAGATGTGTTGTCCTATATAACGATTGGAAGGTCATTAGTCTATATAAGCCATTTTTACAAAGATGGAATGGAATATATGGTAGGAAGGACATTAGCTTTAAGAATGGATAAGTGAAAATTATTATTACCATCAACAAACATGATGAAATGTTTTTGCAAGCCCTCAATCATTGTGCTATCAATCCTACTATAACAGGAAGCTTTTCACTCAAGTTCTGGAGGTCAAATCAGTCTTAAATAGAGATGACTCATTGGAAACCTAATATAGGAAGAAATAAGTAAATAAATACCAAAGCATATAAAGTTTAACACAAGAAACAAAACTCACACCATGTTTCATGCAAGATATTTTGAATCATTTCATTCCACTTATTCCAATTTATCTTCTCAATTGCTGCTTTCATTCCTTCAAATATACTTTTATCCTCAGGTAGAAATTTTATCCATGCGTCCCTTGGTGTTTGACTGAACCGCATTAATTACAAAAGAAAATATAAAAAATTATAATGCAAAAGACTGTAAAAAAGAATGAAAAATGCGACATATATTCAAGATAAAATGCAAAAATTTTAATTTCTCTTACTCCCAGACTTTCCATTCTAATCTTTTCCACTCCCCATTGACTGGAATTGTTTCCTCATTTTCTGAATTTCCTCTCAGAATTGGCGGTACAACTTTGATCTTGATCTGTACCTATAGGAGGAGCAAAAAAATAGAAAAAAAGGATTAATGTTTACCAAACATATGAAACCAGGAATGTTAACATGCATAAAAATTAGAAACCTAATTAAACTTTACCAAACCCAGGTCATTATTGTTGATCTTATCAATGTCACAATTACTTCTGTTCTCTAATCCTGCCTATCCTGAACAATTGGTAATCCACAACACAGTTAGACCCCTGAAGAAAATGAATCGGCAGCGTAATAAGAACACATGATGATGTTTCAAAAAATATCAATCCTAAACACACTTTGTACAATGCAAATATTTTAAGGAGGTAATTCAATTCACCATTGGCAATCCTCTTTTATGCCATTCTAGTTGTGGATATGCATACTTGATCCCAATCTCTAGTTGTTTTCTAATGATCAGAAGGCCAGGACACTGTAAAGACAACATTTACTAAGTTAGAGAACAGGAAATGGACTAGCTAATAGTATACGGAGAATAACAACAGAAAAAATACAGTNAATATATGGTAGGAAGGACATTAGCTCTAAGAATGGATATGTAAAAATTGTTATTACCATCAAGAAACACGATGATATGTTTTCGCAAGCCCTCTATCATTGTGCTATCAATCCTACTATAACAGAAAGCTTTTCACTCATGTTCTGAAGGTCAAATCAGTCTTAGATAGAGATGACTCATTGGAAACCTAATATAGGAAGAAATAAGTAAATAAATACCAAAGCAAGTAAAGTTTAACACAAGAAACGAAGTCACACAATGTTTCATGCAAGAAATTGTGAATAGTTTAATTCCACTTATTCCAATTTATCCTCACAAATTCCGCACTTTATTCCTTCAATTATACTTTTATTCTCAGGTAGACAATTTATCCATGCCTCCCTTGGTGTTTGACTGAACCGTATTAACTACAAAAGAAAATATAAAAAATAGTGATACACAAGACTGAAAAAAAGAATGAAAAATGCGACATATATTCAAGACTAAATGCAAAAATTTTAATTTCTCTTATTCCCAGACTTTCCATTCTAATCTTCTCCACTCCCCATTGACTGGAATTATTTCCTCATTTTCTGAATTTCTCTCTCAGAGTTGGCGGTACAACCTTGATCTTGATACGTACCTATAGGAGGAGCAAAAAAATACCAAAAAAAGTATTAATCTTTACTAAACATATGAAACCAGGAATGTTAACATGCATAAAAATAAGAAACCTAATTAAACTTTACCAAACCCAGGTCATTAATGTTGATCTTATCAATGTCACAATTACTTCTGTTCTCTAATCCTGCCTATCCTGAACGATTGGTAATCCACAACACAGTTAGACCCCTGAAGAAAATGTAGCAGCAGCGTAATAAGAACACATGGTAATGTTTCAAAAAGTATCAATCTTTAACACACTTTGTACAATGCAAGTATTTTAAGGAGGTAATTCAATTTACCATTGGCAATCCTCTTCTATGCCATTCTAGTCGTGGATATGGACACTTGATCCCAATCTCTAGTTGTTTTCTAATGACCAGAAGGCCAGGACACTGTAAAGAAAACATTTACTAAGTTAGAGAACAGGAAATGGACTAGCAAATGGAATACTGAGAATAAGAACAGAAAAAATACAGTTCAATAAGAGAAAATTATTAAAACTTCTGAGAAACTTATTGAAACGCATCCTCTTCTACATTAATTTTCACTTGCTCATAGAATGCCCATTTCTATATCACCTGGCTGTCCTTTCAGGAATTGTGCAGAAGAACTAAACAGGAATTAAACTACGTAACAATGAAAAAAAAAAGAAATCAGTAAATGATTACACCATAAAATTGGATGGAAAAAATATGCTTATTATAAAGAAAATTTCTTAATTTTTTTTAAATTATCCAAAAGTTTCAACATATATTTATCTCTTCTATCTCTGGTAAATCAGCTTTGTTAAAAATACTAAACTTTACTTAAGCTTTATTAGTCATGACATTGTGCAAACTATATCTTATATGAGAGCAGAAAAAGAAAAAAGACCTCAAGCGATGAAAATCAATTATATATAAAAGTAATAAACAAAGATTAGTAGAAAAATTCCTAAGTAATTTAATAATATTTACAAACTTCCCACCTCAGCTCCGCTATTCTCCTTCAAATCTTCTTAAATGCTTTCCAGGAACTGATGACTTCTGTGAAGAATGGTCTACCAGTACTCAGGAAAAAACCTATATTCTATGAAGTAGCAGAACATTAAGAAAAACAAATATCAATTTTAATCTTTAAATTGGAAATCATACAATTTGCTGTTTATAAATTCAAAAATGTATTTTACTTATCCAAGGCCAGTGTGTTCTAACTATTCAAAGTTCATCCCATGAAATCCATTCCTTATAATCAGGCATACCATTCTAAATTGATGCAACGGGACACAGACACAACCGTTCTAGCTACAAAAAGATAGATTTTAAAAAAGAATGAAAGTCTGAGAAGATAATATTATATCAGAAAAAGTATTTTTCAAAATAATTCTAAAATGCTAATCATCATATACGAACTATACCCTTCTATGGTGCTCCCCTCTCCTTAACATTTGTTTCCTACCTCGACCTTCACCATTCCTCCAAATCTTTGGTTGAATCTTGCAGGGAAAGAACTACAAAAAATAATAAAGCAGAACAATATGGAAAGAGATTTACTTTCAAAGAATTCGAATATCATTCAAAATCAAAATTATGCCAAATATGTTATGAGGTTCTTCTACTTATCAAAGCTTTATCTTCTTCTGTGCTCCTTTCCTCTCCATGATATGATGACCTCATCCCATATATGTGTTGTCCTATATAACGATTGGAAGGTCATTAGTCTATATAAGCCATTTTTACAAAGATGGAATGGAATATATGGTAGGAAGGACATTAGCTTTAAGAATGGATAAGTGAAAATTATTATTACCATCAACAAACATGATGAAATGTTTTTGCAAGCCCTCAATCATTGTGCTATCAATCCTACTATAACAGGAAGCTTTTCACTCAAGTTCTGGAGGTCAAATCAGTCTTAAATAGAGATGACTCATTGGAAACCTAATATAGGAAGAAATAAGTAAATAAATACCAAAGCATATAAAGTTTAACACAAGAAACAAAACTCACACCATGTTTCATGCAAGATATTTTGAATCATTTCATTCCACTTATTCCAATTTATCTTCTCAATTGCTGCTTTCATTCCTTCAAATATACTTTTATCCTCAGGTAGAAATTTTATCCATGCGTCCCTTGGTGTTTGACTGAACCGCATTAATTACAAAAGAAAATATAAAAAATTATAATGCAAAAGACTGTAAAAAAGAATGAAAAATGCGACATATATTCAAGATAAAATGCAAAAATTTTAATTTCTCTTACTCCCAGACTTTCCATTCTAATCTTTTCCACTCCCCATTGACTGGAATTGTTTCCTCATTTTCTGAATTTCCTCTCAGAATTGGCGGTACAACTTTGATCTTGATCTGTACCTATAGGAGGAGCAAAAAAATAGAAAAAAAGGATTAATGTTTACCAAACATATGAAACCAGGAATGTTAACATGCATAAAAATTAGAAACCTAATTAAACTTTACCAAACCCAGGTCATTATTGTTGATCTTATCAATGTCACAATTACTTCTGTTCTCTAATCCTGCCTATCCTGAACGATTGGTAATCCACAACACAGTTAGACCCCTGAAGAAAATGTAGCAGCAGCGTAATAAGAACACATGGTAATGTTTCAAAAAGTATCAATCTTTAACACACTTTGTACAATGCAAGTATTTTAAGGAGGTAATTCAATTTACCATTGGCAATCCTCTTCTATGCCATTCTAGTCGTGGATATGGACACTTGATCCCAATCTCTAGTTGTTTTCTAATGACCAGAAGGCCAGGACACTGTAAAGAAAACATTTACTAAGTTAGAGAACAGGAAATGGACTAGCAAATGGAATACTGAGAATAAGAACAGAAAAAATACAGTTCAATAAGAGAAAATTATTAAAACTTCTGAGAAACTTATTGAAACGCATCCTCTTCTACATTAATTTTCACTTGCTCATAGAATGCCCATTTCTATATCACCTGGCTGTCCTTTCAGGAATTGTGCAGAAGAACTAAACAGGAATTAAACTACGTAACAATGAAAAAAAAAAAAAAACAGTAAATGATTACACCATAAAATTGGATGGAAAAAATATGCTTATTATAAAGAAAATTTCTCAATTTTTTTAAATTATCCAAAAGTTTCAACATATATTTATCTCTTCTATCTCTGGTAAATCAGCTTTGGTAAAAATCCTAAACTTTACTTAAGCTTTATTAGTCATGACATTGTGCAAACTATATTTTATATCAGAGGAGAAAACAAAAACACCTCAAGCGATGAAACTCAACTATTAAGAAAATTAATAAACATAGATTAGTAGAAAAATCCCAAAGTAATTTAATCTTACTTACAAACTTTATACCTCTGCTCCGCTGTTCTCCTCCAAATCTTCTTAAATGCTTTCCCGAAACTGATGACTTCTGTGAAGAATGGTGTACCAGTACTCAGGAAAACCCTATATTCTATGAAGTATCAGAAGCTTAAGAAGAAGAAATGTTAATATTAATCATTAAATTCGAAATCATACAATTTGCTGTTCATAAATTCAAAAATATATTTTACTTATCCAAGGCCAGTGTGTTCTAACTATTCAAAGTTCATCCTATGAAATCCATTCCTTATAATCAGGCATAACATTCAAAATTGATGCAATGGTAACACAGAAACAACCGTTCTAGCTACAAAAAGATAGATTTTAAAAAAGAATGAAAGTCTGAGAAGATAATATTATATCAGAAAAAGTATTATGCAAACTAATTGTAAAATGCTAATCATCATATACGAACTATACCCTTCTATGGTGCTCCCCTCTCCTTAACATNTGATCTTATCAATGTCACAATTACTTCTGTTCTCTAATCCTGCCTATCCTGAACGATTGGTAATCCACAACACAGTTAGACCCCTGAAGAAAATGAATCAGCAGCGTAATAAGAACACATGATAATGTTTCAAAAAATATCAATCGTAAACACACTTTGTACAATGCAAATATTTTAAGGAGTTAATTCAATTTACCATTGGCAATCCTCCTCTATGCTTTTCCAGTCGTGGATATGGACACTTGATCCCAATCTCTTGTTGTTTTTTAATTATCAGAAGGCCAGGACACTGTAAAGACAACATTTACTAAGTTAGAGAACAGGAAATGGACTAGCTAATAGTATACGGAGAATAACAACAGAAAAAATACAGTTCAATAAGACAAAATTATTAAAACTTCCGAGAAACTTATCGAAACGCATCCTCTTCTACACTAATTTTGACTTGACCATAGAATGCCCATTTCTCCATCATCTGGCTGTCTTTTCAGGAAATGTGCAGAAGAACTAAACGGGGATTGAACTACGTAACAATGAAAAAAAAAAAGAAATCAGTAAACGATTACACCTTAAAATTGGATGGAAGAAAATGAAGCAGCAGCGTAATAAGAACACATGATAATGTTTCAAAAAATATCAATCGTAAACACACTTTGTACAATGCAAATATTTTAAGGAGGTAATTCAATTTACCATCGGGGATCCTTTTCTATCCCTTCCCAGTAGTGGATATGGACACTTGATCCCAATATCTAGTTGTTTTCTAATGATCAGAAGGCCAGGACACTGTAAAGACAACATTTACTAAGTTAGAGAACAGGAAATGGACTAGCTAATAGTATACGGAGAATAACAACAGAAAAAATACAGTTCAATAAGACAAAATTATTAAAACTTCCGAGAAACTTATCGAAACGCATCCTCTTCTACACTAATTTTGACTTGACCATAGAATGCCCATTTCTCCATCATCTGGCTGTCCTTTCAGGAAATGTGCAGAAGAACTAAACGGGGATTGAACTACGTAACAATGAAAAAAAAAAAGAAATCAGTAAACGATTACACCTTAAAATTGGATGGAAGAAAATGAAGCAGCAGCGTAATAAGAACACATGATAATGTTTCAAAAAATATCAATCGTAAACACACTTTGTACAATGCAAATATTTTAAGGAGGTAATTCAATTTACCATCGGGGATCCTTTTCTATCCCTTCCCAGTAGTGGATATGGACACTTGATCCCAATATCTAGTTGTTTTCTAATGATCAGAAGGCCAGGACACTGTAAAGACAACATTTACTAAGTTAGAGAACAGGAAATGGACTAGCTAATAGTATACGGAGAATAACAACAGAAAAAATACAGTTCAATAAGACAAAATTATTAAAACTTCCGAGAAACTTATCGAAACGCATCCTCTTCTACACTAATTTTGACTTGACCATAGAATGCCCATTTCTCCATCATCTGGCTGTCCTTTCAGGAAATGTGCAGAAGAACTAAACGGGGATTGAACTACGTAACAATGAAAAAAAAAAAGAAATCAGTAAACGATTACACCTTAAAATTGGATGGAAGAAAATGAAGCAGCAGCGTAATAAGAACACATGATAATGTTTCAAAAAATATCAATCGTAAACACACTTTGTACAATGCAAATATTTTAAGGAGGTAATTCAATTTACCATCGGGGATCCTTTTCTATCCCTTCCCAGTAGTGGATATGGACACTTGATCCCAATATCTAGTTGTTTTCTAATGATCAGAAGGCCAGGACACTGTAAAGACAACATTTACTAAGTTAGAGAACAGGAAATGGACTAGCTAATAGTATACGGAGAATAACAACAGAAAAAATACAGTTCAATAAGACAAAATTATTAAAACTTCCGAGAAACTTATCGAAACGCATCCTCTTCTACACTAATTTTGACTTGACCATAGAATGCCCATTTCTCCATCATCTGGCTGTCCTTTCAGGAAATGTGCAGAAGAACTAAACGGGGATTGAACTACGTAACAATGAAAAAAAAAAAGAAATCAGTAAACGATTACACCTTAAAATTGGATGGAAGAAAATGAAGCAGCAGCGTAATAAGAACACATGATAATGTTTCAAAAAATATCAATCGTAAACACACTTTGTACAATGCAAATATTTTAAGGAGGTAATTCAATTTACCATCGGCGATCCTTTTCTATCCCTTCCCAGTAGTGGATATGGACACTTGATCCCAATATCTAGTTGTTTTCTAATGATCAGAAGGCCAGGACACTGTAAAGACAACATTTACTAAGTTAGAGAACAGGAAATGGACTAGCTAATAGTATACGGAGAATAACAACAGAAAAAATACAGTTCAATAAGACAAAATTATTAAAACTTCTAAGAAACTTATCGAAACGCATCCTCTTCTACACTAATTTTCACTTGATCATAGAATGCCCATTTCTCCATCATCTGGCTGTCCTTTCAGGAATTGTGCAGAAGAACTAAACGGGAATTGAACTACGTAACAATGAAAAAAAAAAAAGAAATCAGTAAATGATTACACCTTAAAATTGGATGGAAAAAATATGCTTATTATAAAGAAAATTTCTCAATTTTTTTTAATTATCCAAAAGTTTCAACATATATTTATCTCTTCTATCTCTGGTAAATCAGCTTTGTTAAAAATCCTAAACTTTACTTAAGCTTTATTAGTCATGACATTGTGCAAACTATAT
>APVN02034714.1:0-21447 GCA_000376725.2 Ladona fulva
CTTTTTTTGTTAAAAGATTCGTTATTCATCCGCAATGGTATATTTGATAAAATCATTTTATAGAGAAAATGATGAAAATTAAGGGGACGATTTTTTTTCCAAAAAGTTGACTATTAAAATATAACAATATGACAAGAATAGACAAATTAGTTGACCAACTAACCAAGAATCAAACCGATCTATCACAACATTCACTCCAGTTATCCAGTCATATAACATTATCCAGTTAATAAGCACAATATTGATTATTACAGTAGATTAATTAGTTAACTATTTTGTCATATCATTATAATTCTGAACGACTGAAAATTAAAAAATAACTTTTTTCACAGTAAATAATTAATTTAATTACAATTAATCAATTGCTATTGACTTAACAACTATTAACAACTTACTTAATTATTAATAAACTTCATATTACTTCAACTAATACATTTGTCTGCATAATATTACGAAGCTGGGAGTAGTAATATAAGGCTTAAAAATAGTGATCTTAGAAGAATTAATGTCTTTTTCTGTGACTCAAGGAGAGTTATAACATGCTTTCTTCCAAAATTGTTCTACCAATTCATCGAAAATTACATACATATTTTTATTTTCTTATTTTCAGTATGGTAATTTAGGAATTCTGTTTATCAATCTGCAATAGCATATGGAATCTCCACCTGTTGAATAAAACGGCAGGTTAAAAGTAGACATAAATAGCTATACCTTGTGACAGGATGAATATGTTGTTTGGAAACATCATTTTCAAGAACAAAATGAATAAAACCCATACTAAAATTTGCATACCATTTTTGTCCACTCGGCCAACTGTTGTAGATCGCTTTGCAAGATATCTCTGTCTTGTCTTTCCCTTATATGTCTATATACTATACAATCATCAGCAAAAAGCCTAACTTCAGATTTAATATTTCTAGGGAGATCATTTATGTATATTAAGAAAAGAAGTGGCCCTAGAATGCTACCCTGTGGAATACATAATGTGACTTCAATCTCGTTAGAGTAGATATCTCCTATTCTGACTCTCTGTTTTCTCTTATACAAGAAGTTTTCGATCCATCCTACTACCCGACGGTCAATGGTTAACTCACATACTTTCGCTATGAGGAGATTGTGCGATACTTTATCGAAGGCTTTTGCAAAATCAATGACACCCGCGTCGATTTGCAAGTTTTCAAGTATGCAAGGTTTTACCTACTAAACTTTCTCCCATTGCATTCTCATTTTTCTTTTTGGTAGTGTTTTGAAGATAAATGGCCATTCAATCATAAATAATGCATTATCACCCTCTAAAATGTTTACTTGTAAGAAATTCACATGGTACTCACAATTTTGATCTTAACCAAACTAAAAATTGTACATAAAATCTTCATTTTCCTAGAACCTAATTTTAGGAGCTATCTGATATTCTTATTCTAATCACTTATGGTAACTAATTCAAATTTGGTATGGTAATCAGGAAATGACTAAACAGAGAATGAGTTTGGTAAAAGTATTTGCCATAAGAACAATAATGCCAACTAGATGTGGAATTACCTATGGGATACAGTCCATCTGATGTCTTCATCTATCACTTGGCTTTCTACAGGTATCTGGGTCTGGTAGTTTTGAAAAGTAATGTTTGCCAAAAACAATATATATTGTTTCAAAAACTCAGTTAGGCATTCTCTTTAATAATTATGCTTTCATAAACAATATCTTACATGGTTTAGGAATCTAACCATAATTATTTATCCATCACTATCTTTTCATCTCCACCATGACTATAAACCAATAACAAAAATAATTAAATTATCTTCTCTTTCAACCATTATTACTTCCAAAATATGTTCATTAATATCTTCCAACTTCTACACTATGGTTTGTAGTAGGCACATAAACATGTGACATTATAGTTTCTTGGGTTTTGTAGCAATCAGTTTTGTAATGACAAGGAATAATAATCATTTCTGTGAAAATTGATTTTTTAAGGCCATAATATTTGCACATTCTGGTGAATTTCCAAAATCCACCCATACCATACAAAGAATATATCTATTATATATAGATACTTTACCAGATATATATACAATACACAGGCAAAACAAAACCCTCATTGACCAGGAAAATTCTTTGCGTAAAGACCCCAACTTTGTCACTGTGGAAAAATTGAGACATCAATCCTAGATATCATGGGTTCGATCCTAAGGAGGCCCCAAACATGTAAACAGGTACTTTTCCTGTTTATACATTAAGTGTATTTTCAAAAACTCGTTTAGGGCATTTTTCGCTAAGATAGAATGTTGAAATTCACGATATTGTTGGAAGATATGGATTTCTATAACATGATCTAAAGCCTTTTACCTTATTGGCCACAGGTTCAATGCTATGATTAATCAAATATTGCCATAAAGGAGACATAGGACATCTAGTTAAATTTTCTTTTTTTGGGGAACTTTTATTGTTCATAAAAATTGCATAATCAAATGGAAGAACTCCAGCTTCCAACAAAATGCCCCTTTATCTTTACTTACAAAACAAATACAAAAGTTTAAATATTCTCAAGAACACATGCCACTGGAAATTCACACAATCTATATATAGATATATGTGAATATGAAAGTTTTCATTTTTAGTGCAGTTGTGGGAGAAATTTTCCCAACCCCTAGATTGTTGGCAATTTTGAATTTACTCCAGCGATCTCTGGACCCCTCTCTTAGACAAATCCTGGCAACACCCTTGAAATCTATTATATATAAACACTTCCCCAGATATATATAAATGTACATAGAATACAAACTCTGAGGCTGAACGAAAAGCCTCATTGACCCGGCGATTTTTTTTTGCATAAAGACCCAGAGTTTGTCACTACAGAATAATTGAGACATTGATCCTATATATCTTGGGTTTGGTCCTAGGAGTCCCCAAAAAAGGAACTTTTACCATTCAAATACATTGAGTGTATTTTTCGATTCAAGTACATTGAGTGTATTTTCAAAAACTTGTTTAGGGCATTTTCATTAAGATAGAACATCGAAATTCATGATATCGTTGGAAGATATGGATTTCTATAACTTGTCCTAGAGGCTTTTGCCCTATTGGTCATAGGTTCGATGCTATAATGCATCAAATTTTGCACATAAGGGATACATATTTTAAAATCTATTTTCAAGGCACTTCCTGAAAAAGAAAATGACTAAAATTCAGCATGTGAATAGTATTTGTGGCTGTATTTCATATTCAAGCATAACAACTCCTGAATTGATCTTTGGTTCGATGCCAGGATGGATGAGCTATTCCTCCATACGAAATGTATGGGAAATTCTAAACCTATTTTGAGGTACTTTCTGATAAATTTTCGCCATGAAACCTGAGTGATAGTTACCAGAGGAACTTCTAAACCGTAATAAGAATAGACTTCTACCATAAATATACATGGTTCAATGCTAGGACTGAAGAAATTTTTCCCACTAGATTTACACAGGGTAGCTTTGCTGAAATTCAGAAAATGAAATGGATTAAGGGGAATAATTCATATTCAAACTGAAGAACTTCTGAATTGACCGATGCCAGGGCGCGTTAATTTTTAATCCATATGAAATATACAGGAAACTTGGATAATATTTTTAGCTACTTCCTCTTTTGATTTCACTTGATACCTGATTGCTAGTTTTTAGAGGAACATCTAAACCATAATACGAATGGTCATCTACTGCAAATACAGTGACATATGGCACAGGGTGTATTAATACCTTACCTAGTCTACCCTATGCAGTATGTATGTACTTCCCAATGTGGTGTCATCTTGAAATATAATGGATAGAGTTAGACTTGTCAGTGGCGTATGGCAGGGCATGTATTAATGCCTTACTAAATCTATGATTTTCTCTGATGCTATGGTTGCTGGAGGAAATTCTGTTCTGCAAAATATTTGCATAATGAGTACATATCTCCTAAATTACCCTGGGTTTGATGCTAGGACGTCTAATTTCATCTATTTTATTTAACTTAGTGGCTTTTTTATGTTTTGTTTTGGCCACATTCCAAGAAGCAAGATAGCTGTAATTTTGCATGTGCATAACATTTGTGAATATATTTTGCACTCAATGTTTACAGCTTTCACATTGGTACGTAGTTCAATGCCAGGGCAGGTTAAATATTCCTCCTTATAAATTCTACAGGAAACTCAGTACATATTTTTAGCTACTTCCCGATATGATATTGCCTTGAAGCTCTAGGGATAGATAATGTAGGATCTTCTGTATTGTAATAGATACTGGACAACTACCATAAATCCTAGGTTAAAACTTTAGAATGGTTCAGATTTCACCCATTCGAAATACATGGGCAGGATTTTTAATGTATCTTTATTTGGTATTTCCATAGAGCTAATTAGATATTACTTGGAATATAAAAAGTGTTTGTGACTATTTTAGATTGTCGACTTCCCAATAGTTCTGTGGTTCAATGCTAGGGTGCATAAACATTGGAATTCTGTTTTTGGGACTTCCTGAAATGAAACCTCCACAAAAGAAGAATTGGAAAAATCTATTACTATACAGCTTGCAGTATGCAACCAACTTTTATTCATACATATTAGTTTATCTTTAAATCTTTCGTTTACATATAAAGACTTAATCCTACTCACCATTTACTTGCTTTTCCTCAAATCATAACCTCAAATTTCAATGGTATATTTAGACAAACTTCATTGTTTTGATCATCTAACATATCTTCACATAACGTATCTGTATCAGTAAAAGCAAAATAGAATTTGGTGAAGAGAATCCATTATCAAAAAATAACAAACTTCTACTTGTGATAGCAGCCAAGTTGACCTACCTCTGAAAATCATCCCTGGAGTTCTGGATAAAGAAGTTAATGAATGCAGAAAGATCAAAGTGTTTGTTTTTTGACAAAACACGATGAAAAAATATTTTCCAGTGACTTGAGCCAAAAGCAAGAGTATATGAAGCTGTTATCTTGCTGATTTAAAATCAAATAGCAGAAAATACAGCACAAAAACATAAGTTATGACAGCAGTTGAAACAAAATTAAGAAATTAGGAGGGAAGCCCTGATTAGATGTAATGGCAGCATTAGATATCTATATAAAAACCAGGAAATGAATGGATAAGTACAAGAAATAAGAAGTAGAATGAAAATAAAATAAGATTGGAAGACTTGCAAACAGTGAGGATGTAAGATGTCCATTAGAAAGAGGACTGTGGGACAAAGATGGCCAAACAAAATTGACATGAGCAGCACAAGGAAGAATATCTGTGAATTCCCCTGTACAATTGAATTTCAACATTTTAAATTTAAAAAAATGATCATTTCCTTAAAATGTATTTTTATTATAATGAGAAACTTTTAATGAAAATATAAAATATAGTGAAACAATTCACATCCAATATATGAGGCAAAGATAACATAGACAATTTTCAGTTGAAGTCCTTCTACCTATTCATGAGATATCAAGTAGTGTTCATGCAAATTATATGGAACATAAAAACCAATTTATACCACACAATAATGAATGCTACCAATGTCTTTCATTTTCCCACATAATGGGATCACTACAATCCCTTACTCATCACTTATTCAAATTATATACAGTTTCATTAGTATTTAGTTTTTGGTGTGAACATCGTAGTGTTCTGCATTTTTATTGATCTACGGTCATCACTTAATTACAACATAAATAGGCAATTATGAAATGTGCAAAGACTCTATGCATTAACAGCAAATAAGCACTTATATGCAGGGCATTCAAAAAGTTCCTGAGAGATACTTTTTGTCGTTTGGGAAAAAGTATTGTCACACCTCATTATCTTGCATGTAATTCATTAAGGATTTTTGCTATATCAGCAATAATGCTGCACAATACTGTTTGGTTTCATATTTTTTTGTAATGAAGCAGTGAAGTTTGATTCAAGGATGACCCACTCATACTTGGAATATAATCTCATAAAAGTTATCTTCACATATGGCATTGTATCACAGATGAATAATGAACATTCATTATTAAAATATCTGTTCAAAGGAAATACTCATGGAAAATTTATGGCCTCAAGTTGTCAAGAATCCACTTCATGAACTTGCCAACACGAGTGTACACCACTGGTTGAGTGGTGAGGTAACAAATGTCTGGACCAAATAAACCAATTCCTTGTTGCACTGCTGCCTTTCTTCCATGGAAATCTTCAAAAGAAATTAGTGGAGAAGCCCCTTTTCCAAGACAATCATCACCTCTTCCATTGTGAACACACATGTGACTGTTAGGTGATATGACTGTCACATTTTCATAAGCCTCAGAGCAAATCTTGTGTGAAACTCCTTGGACCACATCTTGTAAGAGCTCAGGAGATAATTCATCTAAAGGAATAAGAGAAAGGGTTAATTCAAGCAGAAACTAGATGTGTGTATCACACATATTTGAAGTTCAATAATTATCAGAGTCATTCTATTTACAGTAAAACCTGTTAGAATTTTCCTGCTTAATACTCGTATGTACGTACTTTTCTCCCAGCCCTGATCTGTTTCACTCTCTACAAACCACTTATAAGGTGTATTTCACTTTAATCAATTGCCCTATTCATTTGATTGACCTAAAATTGAATACATTATCTGTATTACCATCCTCTCCTGATTCATATTGTTTGTGATGGGTTTCCTTTTGCCTATCTTGTTTAAAATAACTAATTGTAGGAGAAGAAAATGAAGATGAAAATTAAGCAGTCCATTCTCCATTTCTCTGATGGAGACAATTCTCTGACAGCACCGTTCAAGATATCATCATGTACAGTTGGTGTTATGGCTCTGAGATAAAAAGTTTTACTATCAGTTTTGTCTCAGGGAGTAAAATTAACTAAAAAGTCACTTCGCTGTTTTCTTCTAACAAAAGGTCATCTAACCATATCCTATATACAATTATTTTATAAATACTTAATGATTAAGAAAATCTTTGAAAATTGCTTACCACAGTAATATGTTTGTTAGTAGAAGGGAAAATATGCAAGGAAATCTAAATGAGTGCAAATTTTTAACTGATTTTCCAGCGTTGCAGCAATCCCGCATATATTTATTTCAAGACCAAGTAAATGCGTAATAATTTAGCCTCTCTTAACACAGACTAACTTTTAGATACTTTAGTCTACGCTAAACTAATCCTGACTAAGACTCTGAATATGACAGTAAGATTCCTCAGCATAGAATATTGGGGTTGTACCATATCAGATAAACATAATAAATCAACTCTTTTCTAAAAAATTAATGCCTTATAAAATTTAATAACTCAAACAACATAAATGATTAACAATTGAGAAGTTATAAAAAAAGCATTGCAGAAATACCTGTAGATGTGAACCATCCAGACACTAAAAGACTTTTGTTGGTGTAATCTTTTGCTTGAAGAGTATCTTCAGTTGGTAGACAGACTGGTTGTACTGAACCTAAATTCCAATATAAATCAAATATATAACTAAGTTATACAAATGTACATGCATTCATGCATACACATTATTTTCACATCTCAAAAATACAGCAATGCTTATATATAATGAATAATTAGTTTTCTGATTTTGAAAAGAAGTTTTGAGTATTTATAACCAAGAAAAACTTTTTTTCTAAATGATCTTTCTATATTTCAAGTTTGATGTAAGAGAGATTGTTACACGCATTACATTAGAGAGAATACTGGAAATGAATAAGAAGACATCTTCTATTCATCAACTTAGGAAAAGAATTCAATAAATTTAAATGGAACTGCTCTCTAGGACTTTAAAGAAAAGTAAGGAACCAACATAGGAAGGACAGGTGAATAATATTTAATCTTTACGGCAATTACACAACACAAATAAATATTAAACAAATAGCAAGATAAGCACAAATCAAGCAAGTAATGCAACAGGAATGTCTCATATCCTCATTTTTATACAAATGTACATTGTAGAAGATATTGAAATAATAAAATGTAAAACAAAATGAATGAAGTTAGACAATGAGGGAAAAGGAAAATATATGGACTGAAGCAGCAAAAATGTGACTTTGGAAAAAGAGGACACACAAAATGCACTGAAATGAGGACCAATGTACAGATATTAGAGGAAGTGGATAAGGAACCTATGAAATTAAAAATATAAATGGAAATTTTAATTTATAGGAGTCTGTATAAGGCACAGCACCTTTCTAACCAACAATTTTGAAGGTAAGATCCTGGGAAAAAGGAATGGGAAAACCAAGGAAAATTTTTTTAAATGATGCAGGAACAAGAATTGAATGTTCCATTTACTATGTAATTAAAAGAGCAGCTGATGTGAGAGAAGAATGGCTGCTCAAACTAGGCAGTGACTTAAGTTTGTGAATGGATTTTAGCAAGCTATTACTGTATTAGCCAGAACATAATGCACCCTCATGTATTTTGGAGGGAAGCTTAGAAAGTGGAATTCTAATTGTTTCCATCATAAATGTATAGTTGCTCCTGACACAAAGAACTTCTTCAAAACTTGAACACTGTCTATGTCTATGTAAATACACATTTATTATGGATGTCGGTGCTCCATGTTGAGTTATTCATGAGAGTTACTCCTAGATATTTCACTGATTCTACTTTTAATAAGTTTACCCCACCAAGGCTGAACAAATAATCTTTAATGATAGATTTTTTCAAATAAGTTTACTACTGAACATTTGTCTACATTTGGCTCTAATTGCCAATCATTGCACCATTTCATAATTTTATCTAAGTCATTCGACATGGTTAATCTATCCTCTTAACTCTCCATTTCCCTGTAAATTACCATGTTCTCCACAATTATCCTAACTTTAGTATCAATGAAAATGCTAAGGTTGTTGATGTATACTAAAAATGGTAACAGCCTGATTATGCTACCCTGCAGGAAATCCAAATTTAAGTCACTTCAACCATGTTAGAACTAGAACTATGCATTGCTCACATTTGGAGAGAAAATCCTTCATCCAATTTATTACTTCTGCATTGATACCTGTAAATTTCAATTTGTACAATAATTGATGACAAGGAAACTTTCAAATTCCTTCCAAAAATCTAACAATACCACATCAACTTGCCTTATAATTTCTGAATTTTTATTCTTAATATATTGAAGAAAAAAAGCATTGCACTATATTCAGGCTAATATGATATACATCACAGTTCTTTCAAAGATAAACATACAAAATGTTTTCATGATGAAATTATATATTTTTCTTTTCACCTGTTTTAAAGTTGATATCCTCTGCCAGCCTGATGATTGCAATGTCATTCAGATAACTTGGCTTGCCAATGAACTCTGGATGGGGAATAACCTTTTCGATAAAAATATTTTGAGGAGCAGGAGCGCAAGTGTCATCTGTACAATCAAGTGCATACTCCAAGTTTTGCTCTCCAAGCCGGACTGAAACACTGAGAATCAAATATTACTTCTTAATTAGATGCATGTGATTCTAAAAATAATGCAAGGGGAAAAATTAACTGTACAAGGGCTTCAAGGAATAATCTGTTTTAATGTGGTCATATTTCATCCACAGGGCTTTATTTTTTTATTGGAAGATGCTCATAGCTTGAAAGCTCTTGCTCATTAACTCATCATATCGATAGGCTCTAACATTCCAAANAAGCATCTCCATTAAACATATATACGTTATAAAGGATATACCTGTAATTGAAATAAACGACCATATCAAAGATTCAAAGGAAATTTTACATCTTTGTGTGTTTATCAGAGAAAATAATGTTATCAGGCTAAATTTTATTTTTTTTAAATCGAATTATGTTAAATTGTTTAAATAGTAAAGAAAACGTTTCATTATCAAATACCAAGCTAGCTACACATGCGATACTTTGCAAGCCGTTAATTCGTGCAAAAAACTTATGGTTGGCTATGATTTAACATGCATTACCGTTCTATTAAAATTTTCTGGGCATTGATGAGAGTTCACCTTTCTCCGCGATCTAAAGTGCAATCCAGGGAATACAGAGATTATAATGACAAAGATCATCCAACGATTAGTATATCATATGTCAAAACTAAGAAGGAATATAGAGTGGACCACTCCTTAGTAACGGATGAATTACTAATTTCACTTGTACATTCGTGAAAGGCATAGGTGCATTGAAGAATGAAATAAACTTTGAAACAAACATGAGCAATGGTAAAAAACAATCGCGATTAAGAAGCCCACAGCCAGACATCATTTAAAGTAAAACAACGTTGATAACTAACACTTATCCAAAGCTTAACGCCAGAGAAACTAAGGCTACTTTCTACGAAATGTTTACAGAGATTGACTCTGCAGCGGCAATCATACTGAGTACAAATTGGAAAAGAAACGTTAACATTGTTACACTTACGATATACATTTCTGCACCGCTTGTTTCCTCAGTAACAGGGCTGAAATCGCTTATCTGATGACATACTTTCGAGCGTATGGCAGTGGTGCCATTTTGAAAACATCCGAAACTAATAGATTAAAAGAGGAAAAAATAATCAGTTGTGGATGGAAACGCAGAAATTCGCGTGACTGAAGTTTGTAAAAGGTCAGAACAAAGATGACGAACTAGCAATCACACAGTTTCGCATTGCTAAGTGAAATACAGCCACTGATCCGAAATTTTCCTTTCCTATGAATGCGGGCACTGCTTACCAAGCGTTACCAAGCTTTCTTGGCTGGCGATTGGCTAAGTCTTGCCGGAATTTTCAAAATGTCAGACTTATAATTTCACAAATTTTTCGAATATTTGTCAATAATATGACAAGAATTCTTGAAGATTCATAAATGCGTCTGGAAGAATAAAATTTATTGTGTATATGTAGTTTTGTATAAGGCGTTTGATGAGATAAACTGTTGTGAATCGTGGAAATATATGTCGGAGTCTGGTGTGGTTGAGTAGTACGTGGGCAGTGTATGATGGAAGTATAAAATATTATGTATTACACAATGTATGGTTACAATCTACAAGTTTAAGTACATCTAGAATTACATATAATATTACATGAATATTGGATATGGTGTTGTCGTCGCGGTTTAGCTAATATTTCATCAAAGCCGGTTATTTTAATTTATTCTGAGGTAGACAGACTGCTTATTGAGGTAACATTGAACAATAGTAAGATACAAGGGAGTTTATCATTCTCCACACTTGGCAGTTGGCAAGTACAGGTAGCATTGCTGATCAATAGTCTCTTTCGGCTGAAGCGAGCCACTAATATATGTTTATAATGATGGTAACCATATTCTAATGGAAGGAAAGTGGAACTAATCAAATTCTGAACCATGGGAATAGAATGAAAATTATCTAACATATTATAGTAGAAAATCACCATAATGCATAACCGTAAAAGAATATTTTGGTTTTCTAAACTTTAAAACAATCACTAACGTTAGTGATTGTGTTGTTGTTATTCAAGTTGCTACTATAGTAGCAACTTGTATAAAAGCTAGGAGAGCATTCAAGATTGTCCAGATTATTCTGTAAAACCAGTTTGCTATCCAGTTACTTTCTGATATTTATTTATTTATTTACATTATCGTTGCAATTTGGTATATACCAGGTGGCAACGGTCAGGGGAATAAAAGAATATTGCTGTAATACGTCCAGCATTTGCCCAAAGACCGGTGGAAAACCCCTCCAAAAACCTCCAGTGGACATTACAAATATTTTCAATGACACAAGAATTACAATAATACAATAGATAATTACATAGAATAAATGAGCACATTCAAGTCATGATTGCACAAATCAGAACAACAACATGTAAAGGGGTATTACATATCTAGTACATTTACCAGAAAAAAAATTTAGCAAATACTAAAAGTATACATGAAGTTATTCATAAGCATAACTTAAACATATATATACATAATATACATATACCTAACATACACATACTTAACATACATATACACAACTTATGCATATTAAATGCCACTAAAAGTAAGCCAAATATATACAACTAAAAGAGAGCCAAATACTTTACTTATGAACACTTTTTATCTTAGATTTAAATTTTTTGGAATTTTCTGGGATTGGAATGAGAAGTTCTCCAGGTAATGCATTCCATTCCCTTATTCCTCTATTTATGAAAGAAAATTTGGCCAAATCAGTCTTTTGTTCTCGCTCTTTTATTTTTAAACTGTGGTCGCCACATCCGATATAAATTGGTGTTTGAAACCTCCGGTGTAGTTCGTCCAAACCACCTTTACAGTTCCGCATATTAAATATACCCATCAATCTGAAAGACCTCCTCCTTGACTCTAACGATTCCCATCCCAACTGATCTAACATTTTACTAACACTCTCGTCCTTTTTATGGTTACCAACTACATACTTAGCCGCCTTCCTTTGAATACCTTACTTAAGCCAGTTTCATGTGGATCCCAAACATTTGTCGCATATTCGATTATCGGCCTAACCAAGGTTTTATATGCCCTTTCCTTGACTTCCCTCCCACTCCATCTAAGATTTCTCATTACGAAGTGAGGATTAATCTTTTAATTCCTATACACCTTTGAGGTAATGTCTTCAATGTGACTCCCCCATTTGAGATTTTCAGATAGTTTAATACCCAAATATTTGCAGTCTGGTACTGTGGGAATGGTTTGATCATTTAGTGTATAATGATTCTCTTCAGGTGAGATTCTTCTAGAAAAAGTTATATGTTTACATTTATTTACGTTTATCATCATTTCATTTATTTTTGTCCACTCGGCCAACTGTTGTAGATCGCTTTGCAAGATATCTCTGTCTTGTCTTTCCCTTATATGTCTATATACTATACAATCATCAGCAAAAAGCCTAACTTCAGATTTAATATTTTTAGGGAGATCATTTATGTATATTAAGAAAAGAAGTGGCCCTAGAATGCTACCCTGTGGAATACATAATGTGACTTCAATCTCGTTAGAGTAGATATCTCCTATTCTGACTCTCTGTTTTCTCTTATACAAGAAGTTTTCGATCCATCCTACTACCCGACGGTCAATGGTTAACTCACATACTTTCGCTATGAGGAGATTGTGCGATACTTTATCGAAGGCTTTTGCAAAATCAATGACACCCGCGTTGATTTGCAAGTTTTCAAGTATGCAAGGTTTTACCTACTAAACTTTCTCCCATTGCATTCTCATTTTTCTTTTTGGTAGTGTTTTGAAGATAAATGGCCATTCAATCATAAATAATGCATTATCACCCTCTAAAATGTTTACTTGTAAGAAATTCACATGGTACTCACAATTTTGATCTTAACCAAACTAAAAATTGTACATAAATCCTTCATTTTCCTAGAACCTAATTTTAGGAGCTATCTGATATTCTTATTCTAATCACTTATGGTAACTAATTCAAATTTGGTATGGTAATCAGGAAATGACTAAACAGAGAATGAGTTTGGTAAAAGTATTTGCCATAAGAACAATAATGCCAACTAGATGTGGAATTACCTATGGGATACAGTCCATCTGATGTCTTCATCTATCACTTGGCTTTCTACAGGTATCTGGGTCTGGTAGTTTTGAAAAGTAATGTTTGCCAAAAACAATATATATTGTTTCAAAAACTCAGTTAGGCATTCTCTTTAATAATTATGCTTTCATAAACAATATCTTACATGGTTTAGGAATCTAACCATAATTATTTATCCATCACTATCTTTTCATCTCCACCATGACTATAAACCAATAACAAAAATAATTAAATTATCTTCTCTTTCAACCATTATTACTTCCAAAATATGTTCATTAATATCTTCCAACTTCTACACTATGGTTTGTAGTAGGCACATAAACATGTGACATTATAGTTTCTTGGGTTTTGTAGCAATCAGTTTTGTAATGACAAGGAATAATAATCATTTCTGTGAAAATTGATTTTTTAAGGCCATAATATTTGCACATTCTGGTGAATTTCCAAAATCCACCCATACCATACAAAGAATATATCTATTATATATAGATACTTTACCAGATATATATACAATACACAGGCAAAACAAAACCCTCATTGACCAGGAAAATTCTTTGCGTAAAGACCCCAACTTTGTCACTGTGGAAAAATTGAGACATCAATCCTAGATATCATGGGTTCGATCCTAAGGAGGCCCCAAACATGTAAACAGGTACTTTTCCTGTTTATACATTAAGTGTATTTTCAAAAACTCGTTTAGGGCATTTTTCGCTAAGATAGAATGTTGAAATTCACGATATTGTTGGAAGATATGGATTTCTATAACATGATCTAAAGCCTTTTACCTTATTGGCCACAGGTTCAATGCTATGATTAATCAAATATTGCCATAAAGGAGACATAGGACATCTAGTTAAATTTTCTTTTTTTGGGGAACTTTTATTGTNTCATCAAAGTTCATCATCTTTCCAAGACTACAATCAAGAGCCAATGAAACACTTCACTGTAACTCCAGTTAATTTGATATGCTTATAACTTTTGTTTGCTACAAAAGGACACCAACTTTATATCTTAAGTTCTTGCCTGTGAAGATACTGATGTGGAATATCCCACTCTATCTCCGTGCTAGAGTTGGCTCCTGCTATAAGATGAAGATTTATGTTGTTTGTTTCTAGAATCTAGAAAGATTTTCTACATATGATAGACCAAAATATGAAACTTTATTGAATTTTCCGTCATTTGGAGCTTATTTTCAAAGGACCATTATCTCTAGTTCATTTTTGCAATAGAAAAAAGGTTGAAAACGATCTTAAAGAACTTTACATAATTTCTTACAGAATGGTTTCGAGTCATCTGAAGTCAAACCAAGGATACCTTAGTATAAAAATTTCACGAATGTATTTCAAGAATATTTCATTGGTCCTCTAATGAATTCCTAAATTTCATATTTATATCTCATTGGGAAGTACATGAAATTGATTTTTTTAACTGTTTAAATACATTGAGATAAATTTTGTGAATATCTATCTATCATATATAGACACTTCTCCTAATGTATATAACCATATATGATGCAAACTCTGAAGCTAAACAGGAAGCATCACTGACCTGGTGAATTTTCTCCATAAAGACCCTGACCATCTCACTCACTTACAGAGAAAAAGTAAGATATCAATCCAAGGTATCATGGGTTCAATCCTAGAAAGCCCTAAAAATGGTATTTTTCCCATAAGGATGCATTGCATGCTTTTTCAGATTTGTTTTCAGATACTTCTCAATAAGATAATTATTTGAAATACAACCTGTAATTTGAGGAAGTGATTCTCTAATATGTACTGCAAAGACATCCCCCAAAATGATCCTACGTTCAACACTAGGTAGGTGAAAAGAATTCCCTGCTTTGTAAAGGGAAAATCAAGAAAACCCTTTTAATTCCATCACACATTTGCTAGGCACATGTTTGCAGGGATATCAGAGTCTTCGTATCACATTTGCTGATATTCCAACGATATCATGAATTTCGATGTTCTATCTTAATGAAAATGCCCTAAACAAGTTTTTGAAAATACACTCAATGACAGATGATCAATCATTGCTATCATCTAGAGCATCCTTATAACTTAATTTAATTTAATTTTAATATAAATAAAGATGTATGTCTGTCTTAATATAAATAATAAGTATGCAATGCATCCAATTACTATTCAGGATTTAACTAGACTGTTTACAGAGAGGGACAATGCAAATTGAGAGGGGAAAGGGCTTCTTGGTCTTTGTCCAAATTCAAACACTAATTTGCAAATGTTAGGTGACTTGAGCAAAACTGGATGGAAAGAAAGAGGACTTATCATAGTAGTGAATAAACTAATCTTTTGAATTCAAGATTTATGCATCATGCATGCAAACTGAATAAAGTTAGCTGGACTTAGGTGGTCAAGAAAATTTGAAGGACTAATGACCACCATTGCCTTTAGCTGTTCCTGGATAGATGAATCTATAAGATCAAATATAAATTGTATAAAGATTCTAAGGATTAAAAGTATTCACTTACGGCTTGTTAGCACTGCTAAGGTTACTAACACAACGGGCAGCAGTGAGAATATAGCGCCTGTTGATGATGCTTCCAACACAGCGAAATGGTGATATAGTATCTGAAAATTATTCCTAAGGAGTTATAAAATCTCAGCAAATCTGACAGATAAATATGTAAATTATGGAAGGAATCCAAAAATCCAAGCACATGCTGCATATTCCTGTCAAGGTATGAACTAATATTATGAAACATACCATAGTAAAAGTTGCTTGCATACTGCAAGCTTTATGGCAATAGAGTTTTCCAGTTCTTGTTTCTCGCAGGTTTCATTTCAGGAAGTGCCAAAAACCAAATTCCGATGTTTACACACCCTAGCATTGAACCACGGAGCAATAGGGAAGTATGAGGTCTGTTTAAAACGTTCCAGGACAGTCTGAATTGTGCAGTCACTTGTAGTGCAAATGAATTCCGGTAAAGAGCATTTGAAACCTTGATCTGTCCTGAGTAACTGTTTTCTGTTTGTTGATAACTACTTTAGTTTCCAGTTAGAGCAGATTTTTCTAAAGGGTTTTCTTTACTCCAGACAAATTTTAAAAATGAACTACCTTGGGGAACAGCACTGTTGCTTGAAATTCTGTATCAGACTCTGCAAAACAGCGACAGAAATGTTTCAAATGTTGAAAACTGCTTTTAGCAAAAAAGTGATGAGTTGTAGTCAGTGTGTGAGTGGTATTCATGCTTCAGAAATGGTCAGGACTCAATTGAAGTGGAAGGCCGTCAACATCAACTGAGGATGACCATGTCAATAAGATGAAGAGGTTCCTTGTGCAAGCCAATCAACAACTGACTGTCATAGAACTAGCAGAGGAGAGAAGCTTTGGGGGGGGGGGGGGGGAACTCCTGGTTGCTCCATCCCATCATGACAACCCCCCATAGCATTTGGCCCTCAGGATCTGTAAATTTTGTGCCCGAAATTTGATGTTTGTTCTACTCCAACCTCATTACTAACCTGATTTAACCTCACTGTCCCCCAAACTTAAAACACCCCTCTAAGGAAAGAAAGTTTAGATCATAGATGCCATAAAAGAACATTTCGATGCGGGATTTATCACTGATTACAGACAACTTTTTTTAAACAGTGTTTCCTACTGTGAAACATCGCTGGGAAAATGTGTACAACAGAGGAGAAAGTTTTTTGAAGGAGATCTGGAGTAAACTGTAAATATTCACAATAAATCACAAAAGTCCAGTTACTACAACAATTCAGAAGCTCCCACATTATATATATCCTTAAGGTTTTAAGGCAATATCATATCGGGAAGTAGCTAAAAATATGTACTGAGTTTCCTGTAGAATTTATAAGGAGGAATATTTAACCTGCCCTGGCATTGAACTACGTACCAATGTGAAAGCTGTAAACATTGAGTGCAAAATATATTCACAAATGTTATGCACATGCAAAATTACAGCTATCTTGCTTCTTGGAATGTGGCCAAAACAAAACATAAAAAAGCCACTAAGTTAAATAAAATAGATGAAATTAGACGTCCTAGCATCAAACCCAGGGTAATTTAGGAGATATGTACTCATTATGCAAATATTTTGCAGAACAGAATTTCCTCCAGCAACCATAGCATCAGAGAAAATCATAGATTTAGTAAGGCATTAATACATGCCCTGCCATACGCCACTGACAAGTCTAACTCTATCCATTATATTTCAAGATGACACCACATTGGGAAGTACATACATACTGCATAGGGTAGACTAGGTAAGGTATTAATACACCCTGTGCCATATGTCACTGTATTTGCAGTAGATGACCATTCGTATTATGGTTTAGATGTTCCTCTAAAAACTAGCAATCAGGTATCAAGTGAAATCAAAAGAGGAAGTAGCTAAAAATATTATCCAAGTTTCCTGTATATTTCATATGGATTAAAAATTAACGCGCCCTGGCATCGGTCAATTCAGAAGTTCTTCAGTTTGAATATGAATTATTCCCCTTAATCCATTTCATTTTCTGAATTTCAGCAAAGCTACCCTGTGTAAATCTAGTGGGAAAAATTTCTTCAGTCCTAGCATTGAACCATGTATATTTATGGTAGAAGTCTATTCTTATTACGGTTTAGAAGTTCCTCTGGTAACTATCACTCAGGTTTCATGGCGAAAATTTATCAGAAAGTACCTCAAAATAGGTTTAGAATTTCCCATACATTTCGTATGGAGGAATAGCTCATCCATCCTGGCATCGAACCAAAGATCAATTCAGGAGTTGTTATGCTTGAATATGAAATACAGCCACAAATACTATTCACATGCTGAATTTTAGTCATTTTCTTTTTCAGGAAGTGCCTCGAAAATAGATTTAAAAATATGTATCCCTTATGTGCAAAATTTGATGCATTATAGCATCGAACCTATGACCAATAGGGCAAAAGCCTCTAGGACAAGTTATAGAAATCCATATCTTCCAACGATATCATGAATTTCGATGTTCTATCTTAATGAAAATGCCCTAAACAAGTTTTTGAAAATACACTCAATGTACTTGAATCGAAAAATACACTCAATGTATTTGAATGGTAAAAGTTCCTTTTTTGGGGACTCCTAGGACCAAACCCAAGATATATAGGATCAATGTCTCAATTATTCTGTAGTGACAAACTCTGGGTCTTTATGCAAAAAAAAATCGCCGGGTCAATGAGGCTTTTCGTTCAGCCTCAGAGTTTGTATTCTATGTACATTTATATATATCTGGGGAAGTGTTTATATATAATAGATTTCAAGGGTGTTGCCAGGATTTGTCTAAGAGAGGGGTCCAGAGATCGCTGGAGTAAATTCAAAATTGCCAACAATCTAGGGGTTGGGAAAATTTCTCCCACAACTGCACTAAAAATGAAAACTTTCATATTCACATATATCTATATATAGATTGTGTGAATTTCCAGTGGCATGTGTTCTTGAGAATATTTAAACTTTTGTATTTGTTTTGTAAGTAAAGATAAAGGGGCATTTTGTTGGAAGCTGGAGTTCTTCCATTTGATTATGCAATTTTTATGAACAATAAAAGTTCCCCAAAAAAAGAAAATTTAACTAGATGTCCTATGTCTCCTTTATGGCAATATTTGATTAATCATAGCATTGAACCTGTGGCCAATAAGGTAAAAGGCTTTAGATCATGTTATAGAAATCCATATCTTCCAACAATATCGTGAATTTCAACATTCTATCTTAGCGAAAAATGCCCTAAACGAGTTTTTGAAAATACACTTAATGTATAAACAGGAAAAGTACCTGTTTACATGTTTGGGGCCTCCTTAGGATCGAACCCATGATATCTAGGATTGATGTCTCAATTTTTCCACAGTGACAAAGTTGGGGTCTTTACGCAAAGAATTTTCCTGGTCAATGAGGGTTTTGTTTTGCCTGTGTATTGTATATATATCTGGTAAAGTATCTATATATAATAGATATATTCTTTGTATGGTATGGGTGGATTTTGGAAATTCACCAGAATGTGCAAATATTATGGCCTTAAAAAATCAATTTTCACAGAAATGATTATTATTCCTTGTCATTACAAAACTGATTGCTACAAAACCCAAGAAACTATAATGTCACATGTTTATGTGCCTACTACAAACCATAGTGTAGAAGTTGGAAGATATTAATGAACATATTTTGGAAGTAATAATGGTTGAAAGAGAAGATAATTTAATTATTTTTGTTATTGGTTTATAGTCATGGTGGAGATGAAAAGATAGTGATGGATAAATAATTATGGTTAGATTCCTAAACCATGTAAGATATTGTTTATGAAAGCATAATTATTAAAGAGAATGCCTAACTGAGTTTTTGAAACAATATATATTGTTTTTGGCAAACATTACTTTTCAAAACTACCAGACCCAGATACCTGTAGAAAGCCAAGTGATAGATGAAGACATCAGATGGACTGTATCCCATAGGTAATTCCACATCTAGTTGGCATTATTGTTCTTATGGCAAATACTTTTACCAAACTCATTCTCTGTTTAGTCATTTCCTGATTACCATACCAAATTTGAATTAGTTACCATAAGTGATTAGAATAAGAATATCAGATAGCTCCTAAAATTAGGTTCTAGGAAAATGAAGATTTTATGTACAATTTTTAGTTTGGTTAAGATCAAAATTGTGAGTACCATGTGAATTTCTTACAAGTAAACATTTTAGAGGGTGATAATGCATTATTTATGATTGAATGGCCATTTATCTTCAAAACACTACCAAAAAGAAAAATGAGAATGCAATGGGAGAAAGTTTAGTAGGTAAAACCTTGCATACTTGAAAACTTGCAAATCAACGCGGGTGTCATTGATTTTGCAAAAGCCTTCGATAAAGTATCGCACAATCTCCTCATAGCGAAAGTATGTGAGTTAACCATTGACCGTCGGGTAGTAGGATGGATCGAAAACTTCTTGTATAAGAGAAAACAGAGAGTCAGAATAGGAGATATCTACTCTAACGAGATTGAAGTCACATTATGTATTCCACAGGGTAGCATTCTAGGGCCACTTCTTTTCTTAATATACATAAATGATCTCCCTAAAAATATTAAATCTGAAGTTAGGCTTTTTGCTGATGATTGTATAGTATATAGACATATAAGGGAAAGACAAGACAGAGATATCTTGCAAAGCGATCTACAACAGTTGGCCGAGTGGACAAAAATGGTATGCAAATTTTAGTATGGGTTTTATTCATTTTGTTCTTGAAAATGATGTTTCCAAACAACATATTCATCCTGTCACAAGGTATAGCTATTTATGTCTACTTTTAACCTGCCGTTTTATTCAACAGGTGGAGATTCCATATGCTATTGCAGATTGATAAACAGAATTCCTAAATTACCATACTGAAAATAAGAAAATAAAAATATGTATGTAATTTTCGATGAATTGGTAGAACAATTTTGGAAGAAAGCATGTTATAACTCTCCTTGAGTCACAGAAAAAGACATTAATTCTTCTAAGATCACTATTTTTAAGCCTTATATTACTACTCCCAGCTTCGTAATATTATGCAGACAAATGTATTAGTTGAAGTAATATGAAGTTTATTAATAATTAAGTAAGTTGTTAATAGTTGTTAAGTCAATAGCAATTGATTAATTGTAATTAAATTAATTATTTACTGTGAAAAAAGTTATTTTTTAATTTTCAGTCGTTCAGAATTATAATGATATGACAAAATAGTTAACTAATTAATCTACTGTAATAATCAATATTGTGCTTATTAACTGGATAATGTTATATGACTGGATAACTGGAGTGAATGTTGTGATAGATCGGTTTGATTCTTGGTTAGTTGGTCAACTAATTTGTCTATTCTTGTCATATTGTTATATTTTAATAGTCAACTTTTTGGAAAAAAAATCGTCCCCTTAATTTTCATCATTTTCTCTATAAAATGATTTTATCAAATATACCATTGCGGATGAATAACGAATCTTTTAACAAAAAAAG
>KZ309953.1:8182-25915 GCA_000376725.2 Ladona fulva
GAGAGCCCGTTTTTGCGGTCAAAAGTCGATTTTTCGTACTTTTTCGTATGGATCGAAAAACTTACTCCTATTGAAGATAAATATCCCTTTCAATAGAAAGTGGTCGAATTTCCTTTCTGGTAACCATTATAAATGAGAAATAGGCCTTCAAACATGGGTGACGTAGATGAGCCGGATTTCTTAGAAATTTTGCGCCATCTTCGCTCTTAAAATTTCACTACTAGAATTGCTTTATTTACAACGAATATTGTTCGAGTTTATTATCACATTGTATTCTTAAGATCTACAATAATTTTATACTCTATTTACCCTTAGATTTGTCAAAAGAAGAGTATTTTCCTGGATACGTTTTAATTCCCGATCAATTAAAAAGATTGACTTATAAAAAAACCACCCTCTACCACCGCGTTCTCGCATAGTACATACAATAAGTTTTAATATCTATTTAATATAAGATGTAAAAAAATCAGCTGCTTTTAGCTGCTTTTCCGTTCGTTATTTGACGATTTGTGACACCACTCCGCCGAAACTGAGTTTGCCAGATAGGTGGCTGCCAGTGCAAACAATGGAATTTCGGCCCATTTTCAAATGTAACATCCCACAGTGGTTAATTCCCGCAGTACGACCGCTTTCCTCCATCAGAATCACTGCGTATTATGGCCCCAATTCATTTGAGCTGTAGGTGTGGGGTTTGGGACACTGAAAGTCGTTAGTCAAACATCCCGACGCAGTGTTTTGAGAGAAAGCGAAAAACAAACTCCAGCAGCAGACACTGTTTAGCGAAGGGACTTATCCTTACTCTATGCTGTGATGTAGGAAAATGGAAACATCCTAGCGAAGGTTATAAAGGGAAAGGGAGGGCCAGAGTTTGAAGTACTGGTTACAAGCAAGGGCGATCCTCTTTACGTTTGGAAATACTTCTGCCCTATGAGCCAATATTTTTAGCTAAAAAGATTATTCATCTGAAGTATTTTTAACCTAAATAGATTGTTAATCTAAATTTATTAATCATTCAAAATATGTTATTTATCTAAGTTTATTTTTGTCCAAAAAAGGTTGTTTATCTTACAGATGTTAAAAGTTTGTTTTTCCAAATAAAGTCATTTACCTAAGAAGACTGTTTACTTAAAAAATTACTAATCTAAAAAACTAATTTATTCAGATAAGACTGTTTATCTAAAGAAATATTCTGCAGGAGACAATTTTTGTCGAAAAACTGTTGATTCAAAATTGGGTCATCAAATGTCATGACATTCTCTTCACGCCAAGTTTACCAATAGGAAACCTCTTATTTCATAATCCCTTTCATTAACTGTTCTAGTTCAGGAAAGTAGGACAAAGAGCAGGGGTGCCGATTCTTTTGTGACAAAAATGCCATATTTGATAAATAGGAAGTAATTGCATTCCAATTTGTGCAAAACCATAGAGTGAGATGCTGATAGTCACTTTTTTGTGCCAATGATGGAATTAAGACAATTGGTTGAAACAAGTCGCTCAAATAAAACTTTATTTTGCGAGACTTAACATAGTTTTTGTTTCATTCTATCTTCACAGTTCTCTTCTCCACACGGTACTCTTTTCTGCCGAATTACGCAGTAGCCGCAATACTAATTACCGCAATAGTACTTATTGAGAATAAGAACCTCGCAAAGCGCAACCACGGAGAACTCCCGCTGATCGGTAGGAATTGCTCAACGGTTGGATAAGAAACTTAAGGCGGCTTTATGGAGTTAATTTTCAAAACACTATGCATTTAAAAGCCGTGTTCCTTCTCTTTATAGACATTATTTCTAATTAAATTTTGTTCAAGAATATGAAAGAGATGAAAGTATGCATTTCTAACGGAAGCCATTCCGAAAGCCAGCCATGGAGGCGAGACCGGCACCTGCGTGAAACCATTGCAGCCATACTTTCCGAGTTGCAATTACGCAAAATCTGGTCGAAATCGATTGAGTGGTTTGGGAAGGAAGGTTCGCAAATGCAAATTAAAGGACAGACAGAAGGCCGATTATTTGCGCCTTTTTTGTCACTTTCTGGTATGACCTATTTCGTTCATTATTCACGGAAATAATTGAGTTTCTAAGATTGGTTTCCTTGTTTCGGAGAGGAAACATATGGTTCTTTTCCTTATGTACGATATACATTCGGAGCCCCATTATCTGAATTTTGTGATACCAAGTGAGGTCTTCTCGGAATACAACACTTGTCTGACAACCAAATTTCATAAATTAATATTTTATTTGAGCAATTATTTTCGACTCGTAGAGTCATCATCATGTTCTAAATGCAAAGCCCAAGGACATAATGGATCAAATAGAAATTGCTTGAAACTTTACAAATATTTCTGTTTCAATTCCTGATTTTGGAAGATTAGAACGAATGAAATACGTCACTAAAGAGGTTTTCACATGCGGTCTAATGGCTTCAAAAGCGGCCTCATGATACAGTCTTCCCTCCGCTGTAAAAAAAGGCCCTTCTCCTCTGGTCTTATCAGTGCGAGCCCTCTGTATTTTCAAAACCCTATATACCACGTTGTTAAGACATGATGTCAGCCCAATGGGATTTTAGTTCAGTTGGTTCTGTTAGCGGAGCGAAATCGCGAATAAAAACACATGGAATCTTTTTGATTACTTGCGTTTCAGTGTAATAGTTATTTCGGAAAGAATTTGGAGAAATATGAAATGGGAACGATTTGAATGAATGGGGTTTACCTTTACCAGAGTTATTCTAATCCCAGGGGTCTAAGATTCTAGTAATGAAATGTTACTCAGGACCATTTTTGTGATTGTCTTCTAATTTACGGCTGTTTTTAAGTAGTCCTCCCTTAATTCGATATCTCATTCTTAATCACTACTTCATGCTGCTACTTCGGACCTCTTAACTTGCTGTGACTTCCTTTCTCCAAATTCTCTCTTTCCTCGGTAAGCTTCTTATCACCAAATTGTTTCCCTCCTACCTTCATAAGCTACTCAACCTTCTACCAGGCTATACTACCTACTGACCACACGGAAGCAATGTGTTGCGATTTTTGTTTCTCTGAAAGCCTCGCAACAACTCAATTGTATGACACTGATTCCACGATTTCCTGTCCTATTGTTGTAATTTGAAGGAAAGAGTCTACGAATAGCAGTCAAGGAACTTTTAAAATTACTGCTACTAATTACGATTAATTAATAACTGCGAGGGAAATGACTCTTACGTTTTATATGGAGAATCATGTATTTTTTATGTATTTCGATTTGAAGATAAGAGAGGGACCAACCAAGTTCTGATATATAGAATTTTTTACAGCCGCGAATGACTTTCGAATAAAGGAATTAAAGGAAAACTTTCTTTGGCTAAGGTCTGACGGCAGTTTCTGCGCTCGGTTGAAGCCAAGCTTGCGATCTCAAAGACGTCACTACTCTCCTCGTGACCTTCGCTGATTTTACCTGCCATTACCTGTTTTCTGACCCCTTTCGTCAGAATATATTATATATCGTATTCATTTGTTTCAACCCCGTCTTTTGCAATCCTTCCCCTAATACACATTTTCAGTCACATTTAAGACACCTTGTTTCATTGCAATTTACACCTGATGACGTATTCCCTTCGATTAAATCGTGGGCTGAGAATTTATATAAATAAATTCAATTTTTTAAATGCCCATATTGAATGTTTTTAAATGAAAGATTTTGTTGATTAATTATCGTAGGAATGTATATTAGTTCAAACCATTAATCAATTCTGTACTATCGAGTGAATGACGAAGATATTCCAGTCAAATTAATGTCTTGTTACTGTTAATTAGATTTTTATTCAGAATGATAAAGGATATCTCCGTGTTTGAATCAAGTTAAAAGAAACATCAGTGTGTGCTTTATCCAGAGATAGCTAGTGTCAAACTTGACATGTTGACAACCGACAAGATATCTCAACGACAATCTAAACTCGAAGTGAATGAAAACTTAAATCAGTTGCAGGGATTGCGGCTGGAATACGTACAACAAAGCCGGTATAGAATCTTATTCACATTTGTTGAACTTTAGAGGAACGGTTTCTTAATTTGCTGAATATTTTAATGTTTAAATTTTTAACAGTAACGAGGAAATCCTATTATTTGACTAAATTCAGATTATTAGGAACCGATTTTCCATAAGTGTCATTGAACTTCGTTACAAGTCTACGAGTCTTTCTATTCCTCATAGAAAAAAATCTAATATTCTTTGCTTAAATTAACATCTGAGCACAAATGAAATGCAAAAGTATGGTTTTATTAATCTATACACGGCAGTATTCAATCCGTTTGCCTTATTACCTTAAATCGTCAGCTTAAAATTATCTGTAAATTGTATTTTTTTAATAAAGGAATGCGCTCACTAAGGAAGTGAATGCCCTCTATTTCTAGTCTCCCCTACCGCCAAAAATAAGCATATCATATGCTGTAAACTGCGTTAGAGTTGAAGGTAACAGAAAAATAACTATTTCATTTTAGGAAGATGCGGTATCGAAATAATGAATATATGACTGCGTATTTTGATTTTCAGTTAGTAGAGGGGACGACAAATGAAAGCCATGGAAAGTCGTAACATACGGAATGTTGTTAAAGGTAGAAATGAGTTGGGGAAAAGCAGCGCAAGTCCCTCTGCATACATGAAATTCACCAAATCCATTTTGGACAAATTTATCGGTAATAAAAGTTTCCACAACCTTAACTCGACGAAAAGGAAATGCGGCTAAATGTTTTATACTGTTTTAAAATTTTAAAAATAATGCTGATAAGGAACAATAGTAAAAGAGAAGTAATCTTTTGAAGCGATTCCTAGGGATATTTTACGATAAACGTGTTTGCAGCATTCACAATGCAATACTACTAAACTAAGATAATTGCACATTCATAGCAGTATTGTAATAAAAAGTCCTTCAGCTGACATAATTTGGGCCCCAATCGAGAATCGAACCCAGAACCGATTTCAGCAAAGCCGATGCCCTTTTGGAAACCTAGAATTCTACACGTTTCTCTTAAATTCTATTACAAAGTTAAGAAATAAGGAAATGAAGGCATATTTCTTTGACCAAGGTTTGGAGGCAGTTTCTTTACATCGATCCGGTTGAACCCACATCACTATCTCAAACAACGTATTTGTCATTATCCTTAACTATTTTCTTTACTATTACATGTTCCTTGTCTACTTTTTTTTTAAATATGTTGACACTCCCGTTTTAAAAGTCACCCCCAAAAAACCTTCCCAATTTTCAGTCACATCGAAATGAGCTCGTTTCATTGCAATTTATAACTGATGACATAATTCGGTGAATCAGGGGCAGAGAATACCTATAAATTAAATTAAATTTTTAAAAATAGCAACTACAAAAATGGCACTTCATTAGCATTATTAGGAATAATCAAATTCAGCTAACAATCTCTTAAATATTGCATAATTAAAGAGAAAAACAGGATCAGCCAAAGAAATTCTTATTTTATCATTCATGATCCAAAAAGTATCAAAATTTAGAATTGGCATAACTTTACAAAACATTGTAATTTACAAATAAAGAAATTTTAATTTGCAAGAAATTCAATGAACCTCTAAATAAGTTTAACTCTTTCAAATCAAAATATACATAACATCTGCTGAAAAAGCTATGAGAAAGTATTATTATACAGTCTTAGTAAAGTTTTCAATTTTAGCAGTTTTGGAACTTTTTATATAGAGCCAATAAAACCTTTAGTTAGATTTTTCCTTAGTCTCAAATAAGAGGAAATTATAAAANCACGTTGAACTTTTATTTTATTTTCACAACAAATAGAGTCGATATTAATATTTGCTATGGGCTAACTATCATAGACCATAACCACTCAGCCGCTTGAGCGCTTACCTGAATCCTGGGTTTCAGTGTAATTAATGTAGGTCGTGATTGTTTTCACATTCACATTCACGTTGAACTTTTATTTTATTTTCACAACAAATAGAGTCGATATTAATATTTGCTATGGGCTAACTATCATAGACCATAACCACTCAGCCGCTTGAGCGCTTACCTGAATCCTGGGTTTCAGTGTAATTAATGTAGGTCGTGATTGTTTTCACATTCACATTCACGTTGAACTTTTATTTTATTTTCACAACAAATAGAGTCGATATTAATATTTGCTATGGGCTAACTATCATAGACCATAACCACTCAGCCGCTTGAGCGCTTACCTGAATCCTGGGTTTCAGTGTAATTAATGTAGGTCGTGATTGTTTTCACATTCACATTCACGTTGAACTTTTATTTTATTTTCACAACAAATAGAGTCGATATTAATATTTGCTATGGGCTAACTATCATAGACCATAACCACTCAGCCGCTTGAGCGCTTACCTGAATCCTGGGTTTCAGTGTAATTAATGTAGGTCGTGATTGTTTTCACATTCACATTCACGTTGAACTTTTATTTTATTTTCACAACAAATAGAGTCGATATTAATATTTGCTATGGGCTAACTATCATAGACCATAACCACTCAGCCGCTTGAGCGCTTACCTGAATCCTGGGTTTCAGTGTAATTAATGTAGGTCGTGATTGTTTTCACATTCACATTCACGTTGAACTTTTATTTTATTTTCACAACAAATAGAGTCGATATTAATATTTGCTATGGGCTAACTATCATAGACCATAACCACTCAGCCGCTTGAGCGCTTACCTGAATCCTGGGTTTCAGTGTAATTAATGTAGGTCGTGATTGTTTTCACATTCACATTCACGTTGAACTTTTATTTTATTTTCACAACAAATAGAGTCGATATTAATATTTGCTATGGGCTAACTATCATAGACCATAACCACTCAGCCGCTTGAGCGCTTACCTGAATCCTGGGTTTCAGTGTAATTAATGTAGGTCGTGATTGTTTTCACATTCACATTCACGTTGAACTTTTATTTTATTTTCACAACAAATAGAGTCGATATTAATATTTGCTATGGGCTAACTATCATAGACCATAACCACTCAGCCGCTTGAGCGCTTACCTGAATCCTGGGTTTCAGTGTAATTAATGTAGGTCGTGATTGTTTTCACATTCACATTCACGTTGAACTTTTATTTTATTTTCACAACAAATAGAGTCGATATTAATATTTGCTATGGGCTAACTATCATAGACCATAACCACTCAGCCGCTTGAGCGCTTACCTGAATCCTGGGTTTCAGTGTAATTAATGTAGGTCGTGATTGTTTTCACATTCACATTCACGTTGAACTTTTATTTTATTTTCACAACAAATAGAGTCGATATTAATATTTGCTATGGGCTAACTATCATAGACCATAACCACTCAGCCGCTTGAGCGCTTACCTGAATCCTGGGTTTCAGTGTAATTAATGTAGGTCGTGATTGTTTTCACATTCACATTCACGTTGAACTTTTATTTTATTTTCACAACAAATAGAGTCGATATTAATATTTGCTATGGGCTAACTATCATAGACCATAACCACTCAGCCGCTTGAGCGCTTACCTGAATCCTGGGTTTCAGTGTAATTAATGTAGGTCGTGATTGTTTTCACATTCACATTCACGTTGAACTTTTATTTTATTTTCACAACAAATAGAGTCGATATTAATATTTGCTATGGGCTAACTATCATAGACCATAACCACTCAGCCGCTTGAGCGCTTACCTGAATCCTGGGTTTCAGTGTAATTAATGTAGGTCGTGATTGTTTTCACATTCACATTCACGTTGAACTTTTATTTTATTTTCACAACAAATAGAGTCGATATTAATATTTGCTATGGGCTAACTATCATAGACCATAACCACTCAGCCGCTTGAGCGCTTACCTGAATCCTGGGTTTCAGTGTAATTAATGTAGGTCGTGATTGTTTTCACATTCACATTCACGTTGAACTTTTATTTTATTTTCACAACAAATAGAGTCGATATTAATATTTGCTATGGGCTAACTATCATAGACCATAACCACTCAGCCGCTTGAGCGCTTACCTGAATCCTGGGTTTCAGTGTAATTAATGTAGGTCGTGATTGTTTTCACATTCACATTCACGTTGAACTTTTATTTTATTTTCACAACAAATAGAGTCGATATTAATATTTGCTATGGGCTAACTATCATAGACCATAACCACTCAGCCGCTTGAGCGCTTACCTGAATCCTGGGTTTCAGTGTAATTAATGTAGGTCGTGATTGTTTTCACATTCACATTCACGTTGAACTTTTATTTTATTTTCACAACAAATAGAGTCGATATTAATATTTGCTATGGGCTAACTATCATAGACCATAACCACTCAGCCGCTTGAGCGCTTACCTGAATCCTGGGTTTCAGTGTAATTAATGTAGGTCGTGATTGTTTTCACATTCACATTCACGTTGAACTTTTATTTTATTTTCACAACAAATAGAGTCGATATTAATATTTGCTATGGGCTAACTATCATAGACCATAACCACTCAGCCGCTTGAGCGCTTACCTGAATCCTGGGTTTCAGTGTAATTAATGTAGGTCGTGATTGTTTTCACATTCACATTCACGTTGAACTTTTATTTTATTTTCACAACAAATAGAGTCGATATTAATATTTGCTATGGGCTAACTATCATAGACCATAACCACTCAGCCGCTTGAGCGCTTACCTGAATCCTGGGTTTCAGTGTAATTAATGTAGGTCGTGATTGTTTTCACATTCACATTCACGTTGAACTTTTATTTTATTTTCACAACAAATAGAGTCGATATTAATATTTGCTATGGGCTAACTATCATAGACCATAACCACTCAGCCGCTTGAGCGCTTACCTGAATCCTGGGTTTCAGTGTAATTAATGTAGGTCGTGATTGTTTTCACATTCACATTCACGTTGAACTTTTATTTTATTTTCACAACAAATAGAGTCGATATTAATATTTGCTATGGGCTAACTATCATAGACCATAACCACTCAGCCGCTTGAGCGCTTACCTGAATCCTGGGTTTCAGTGTAATTAATGTAGGTCGTGATTGTTTTCACATTCACATTCACGTTGAACTTTTATTTTATTTTCACAACAAATAGAGTCGATATTAATATTTGCTATGGGCTAACTATCATAGACCATAACCACTCAGCCGCTTGAGCGCTTACCTGAATCCTGGGTTTCAGTGTAATTAATGTAGGTCGTGATTGTTTTCACATTCACATTCACGTTGAACTTTTATTTTATTTTCACAACAAATAGAGTCGATATTAATATTTGCTATGGGCTAACTATCATAGACCATAACCACTCAGCCGCTTGAGCGCTTACCTGAATCCTGGGTTTCAGTGTAATTAATGTAGGTCGTGATTGTTTTCACATTCACATTCACGTTGAACTTTTATTTTATTTTCACAACAAATAGAGTCGATATTAATATTTGCTATGGGCTAACTATCATAGACCATAACCACTCAGCCGCTTGAGCGCTTACCTGAATCCTGGGTTTCAGTGTAATTAATGTAGGTCGTGATTGTTTTCACATTCACATTCACGTTGAACTTTTATTTTATTTTCACAACAAATAGAGTCGATATTAATATTTGCTATGGGCTAACTATCATAGACCATAACCACTCAGCCGCTTGAGCGCTTACCTGAATCCTGGGTTTCAGTGTAATTAATGTAGGTCGTGATTGTTTTCACATTCACATTCACGTTGAACTTTTATTTTATTTTCACAACAAATAGAGTCGATATTAATATTTGCTATGGGCTAACTATCATAGACCATAACCACTCAGCCGCTTGAGCGCTTACCTGAATCCTGGGTTTCAGTGTAATTAATGTAGGTCGTGATTGTTTTCACATTCACATTCACGTTGAACTTTTATTTTATTTTCACAACAAATAGAGTCGATATTAATATTTGCTATGGGCTAACTATCATAGACCATAACCACTCAGCCGCTTGAGCGCTTACCTGAATCCTGGGTTTCAGTGTAATTAATGTAGGTCGTGATTGTTTTCACATTCACATTCACGTTGAACTTTTATTTTATTTTCACAACAAATAGAGTCGATATTAATATTTGCTATGGGCTAACTATCATAGACCATAACCACTCAGCCGCTTGAGCGCTTACCTGAATCCTGGGTTTCAGTGTAATTAATGTAGGTCGTGATTGTTTTCACATTCACATTCACGTTGAACTTTTATTTTATTTTCACAACAAATAGAGTCGATATTAATATTTGCTATGGGCTAACTATCATAGACCATAACCACTCAGCCGCTTGAGCGCTTACCTGAATCCTGGGTTTCAGTGTAATTAATGTAGGTCGTGATTGTTTTCACATTCACATTCACGTTGAACTTTTATTTTATTTTCACAACAAATAGAGTCGATATTAATATTTGCTATGGGCTAACTATCATAGACCATAACCACTCAGCCGCTTGAGCGCTTACCTGAATCCTGGGTTTCAGTGTAATTAATGTAGGTCGTGATTGTTTTCACATTCACATTCACGTTGAACTTTTATTTTATTTTCACAACAAATAGAGTCGATATTAATATTTGCTATGGGCTAACTATCATAGACCATAACCACTCAGCCGCTTGAGCGCTTACCTGAATCCTGGGTTTCAGTGTAATTAATGTAGGTCGTGATTGTTTTCACATTCACATTCACGTTGAACTTTTATTTTATTTTCACAACAAATAGAGTCGATATTAATATTTGCTATGGGCTAACTATCATAGACCATAACCACTCAGCCGCTTGAGCGCTTACCTGAATCCTGGGTTTCAGTGTAATTAATGTAGGTCGTGATTGTTTTCACATTCACATTCACGTTGAACTTTTATTTTATTTTCACAACAAATAGAGTCGATATTAATATTTGCTATGGGCTAACTATCATAGACCATAACCACTCAGCCGCTTGAGCGCTTACCTGAATCCTGGGTTTCAGTGTAATTAATGTAGGTCGTGATTGTTTTCACATTCACATTCACGTTGAACTTTTATTTTATTTTCACAACAAATAGAGTCGATATTAATATTTGCTATGGGCTAACTATCATAGACCATAACCACTCAGCCGCTTGAGCGCTTACCTGAATCCTGGGTTTCAGTGTAATTAATGTAGGTCGTGATTGTTTTCACATTCACATTCACGTTGAACTTTTATTTTATTTTCACAACAAATAGAGTCGATATTAATATTTGCTATGGGCTAACTATCATAGACCATAACCACTCAGCCGCTTGAGCGCTTACCTGAATCCTGGGTTTCAGTGTAATTAATGTAGGTCGTGATTGTTTTCACATTCACATTCACGTTGAACTTTTATTTTATTTTCACAACAAATAGAGTCGATATTAATATTTGCTATGGGCTAACTATCATAGACCATAACCACTCAGCCGCTTGAGCGCTTACCTGAATCCTGGGTTTCAGTGTAATTAATGTAGGTCGTGATTGTTTTCACATTCACATTCACGTTGAACTTTTATTTTATTTTCACAACAAATAGAGTCGATATTAATATTTGCTATGGGCTAACTAATATAAACCATATTTTAGGTCTCTGTTTTGCCGATGACCTATAGAGAAATAAAATCACTAATTTATGTACCTACTCTCTAAGTACACACAGTAAGTGATGTATGATATCTTCCTTATGATTTCAATGTTAGACGATTTGAATAAATGAAGTGCTCCCTCTAATGTGTCCTCATGGATCATATCTGAAAGAAAGAAGATCTTTAGCCATGCTTTAGGTCATCTGCTTTGGATTTTGTAGTTTAACGATTTTTGAATACCATGATTCATTTGAATACCATTTTTTTCAAGATCATAATATAGAGTTTTAATTCTTTTGAAATTTTAGTTTTAAGGTTCATCCCACTGTAATTAAATTATAAGACCACATGAAATGATTGAATAAAGTTTATTTATCTTTTGAGATATGATATTTACTCATACCCTAATGTTTATAACTGTTAATTGTAGAAAGATATGTTACTTAAATTGAAGAGATGAAGCTGACCCAATGATTGCTATGAGCAAAAAACCTGCAGGCATTTCTGCGTTGAATTTAAATTATTTAGGACAGCTGTAAAGATCTCATAACATTTTTGGTATACAAAGTAATTGGTATACTTAGTAATGAATGATAGATTTTCCTTCTTGATGAAGGTGAAAATAATTAAATCTAATCAAATTTTAGCTTTATGTTAATGTAGGGAGTTTTCTTTTGAAATACTTTCATTGCTGCAGAATGAATAAAAGATAGGAGAGATGAATGATTCTTAACAAAAAACATTTTTGGATTTTTTTGTAATTTTTAGTCTACTTCCTCTAGTTTACTTTCTAGTAAGAACAAGTTTTATTTCTCTTATTACTTCCATCATGGCTTTAAGTGAGTAATGCTAGAGTTGGCTTATGCACTTAGTAATACCTGATAGTGGAAATTCAGACTTTTTGATGAGTTCCTTATAAGCTATTGGTATGCAGGTTTTTTTATAAAGAATCTACGAAGAAACTTAACGAATGCATTTTATATAACATGGAGGTGATGGAGGAGTACTACCAGTTCTGATGTATGTGAAATGTTTAGCAAATAGAGGTAAAGATTTTTTTTGGTAATGTATTAATGAGTTTGAAATATGTTTCAGACACTGAAAAGACATCTTCATTTGAGGCAATGGTATTTTTTTGGGTCTTAATAAAGCATGACTTAGTAATATCTTCAAGAATATATCAGAGTATGCTACAATGAAATTTCATTGAATTGTTAAATTTAATGCTATAAATTTTATTGATATTTTCTATCTTAAATAATTTGGATATGAAAAGTAAGCTTTGTAGGCATGAAAATTAATTGCTTAGGTAATTTAATAAAAAATTCATTAAATTAATATATATCTTTGAATAGTGTGATGAATATATTTGCTTTATTTTAAATTCAATTATTTTGTATTGCAATCTAATTTATAGTATGCCAACTTGCCTACTGATTATGTGCTTCAGTGAAGTGTTTTTAAATGTTTTTCATCAATCTTTAATTTTTCATACAGAGGCTGCAGATTGTATTGGAAAAGTAAGAGCAGAAATTGTTTCAACAATTACCTGAAATAGCAGTCGTGGATGCCATGCATCATCAGCCTTTAGCTGTTCTCTGGCAATCAATTCCAATGGATGAATATACAGACTTTTCTGATGGTTCAACACTATGTTAATTGAGGTATTTACACATTCACTATAAGAGTTCATCAGCATCTGCAGAAGTCCTATTTTATGCTTTATTTTTTAATCTCTGCATTTACTCAAGTCTATGTTAGACTGAATTTAGATATAGATTTGTATCTGAGTAAGATAAAAGCTCCAAATAGCCGTCGTTTCCATGCAAAACTAACCGTTGGAGAGTTCCCACCAGCGGGGGTTGGGTTACTCCGTGGTCGTGCTTGTAAACAAGTATTGTTCTCGATACGTATTTCGACAACTATGTTGCCATCTTCGGGAGAGAAGAATAACTGAGTGTGGAGGGGGTGGGGGAGGGGTATTTATGACTTTTGTGGTGTGACGTCAGTTAGGGAGAACAAAACAGAAGAAGGTATTGGTCCGGAATCGCTATTCATGACACGGTCGCGGTTCGAATGAATGAAGAGGCTTTCATATGCGTCGAGTTTGGAGGGCTTCTGTACTGATTTTATGAGTTTTAAGTTGTCTCCGTTAATTTTGTGATTGTTTTCTTGAATGTGTTGTGCGACGCTTGATCTGTTAATGTGGTTATNTGGGGCGGCTTATTCTACTGTTTAGTTTGTGATAGAATGCACTGATCTACTTTAATGCCTTTTAATTGCTTTATGTTCTTGAAAGTTCCACATGTATTACTATTTTACAGGATTATCAACTGGTGGAGAGGTGAGAATCTAGGCAGGGAATTTGGGCTAAGCTATCGACCTCCAACCCCCTGTGATTCAGCCTTCGTCAGCGTTCTGACATTCAGCTCTCTTCTTGTTCTCGTAAGACAACGCCTAGTCGACCTTCGTACCTTGCTGGAGGAATAATTTGGTAAGTGTTATCAGAAATCGTAATTTCATTACAGTGTATTCATCTGGGCTAATGGTGAAGAAAGGATGGACGAATATTTAGTAAGCACGGATAATCCAAACTATCGCTTTTATTTATTATAATTTCCGTAATTTACGTAAGTAAACAATTTATTATTATTTGTGAATTCAGTCCGTATTTATTTCGATTGTTCTGCGTGCTCATTAAGAGTTTTTTCACTCGACTGCAGATCTTTATAACAGCGATAATATCATTGTAGTCGTGTTCTCATTGATTCATAGAAAACGTCTTCCGTTTGTCTTCCTTGTGTTAGGGCGCGAAAATAGTTTTGATTTTTTATAAAAGAGTAAAAAATCATGGTCGCGTAATCCGTGCACGGATAATCGGGAGATGACTTGAATTCTGAAATCCTTTATCGTCCTACAGAAAAAAAAGCGACAGAAGTTTAATATCGTAGCTGATTGCATTACTTCCTTTTTAACACCCTTTTCTTAGCCTACAATTGCGATATAGTATGGTCAGTAACTTACGCAATCGGTTACAGCAACTGTAGAGATGACTTTTGCTGCCAATTTACATAAAATTTTGTAATTGAAGTAAAGGAGGACTAAGTTTAAATAACACAAGAAAATTTTACAGATTTTTTTATTTTCACCTTAATTCTCGCAAATTTGAATAAAAACCAATAACGGCCTACTTCGAAATTAAACGACCTTCTTTGAAATCATTGCCCCCCCTTTTATGCTTGTCTCTATAGGGCCATTATTTCCATTTTAATTTTGCAAAATAAACTAAGCCTACAAGAAATGAAAATATGTTTATCTAATGGAAGCCATTCCGAGAGTCGAACGCAGCAGTATTACGCGAGTGACACCATCGCATCGATACCTACGTACAGTGTTTCAGGTATGCAAAATGTAGTTAAAATCAATGTAGTGGTTGAATTGATTCAAGCCATGGAAGGATCATAAGTGCAGATTAGAGGACAGTTTATTGGCGACTTTTTTGTTACTTTCATGCATGAACTATTTAGTGCATTATTTAAGGAAATAATTGCGTTATTGAGATTAGTTTCCTGATTTCGGGGTTAAAAGATTTGGTTATCTTGTTAATTTATGATGATCTATCGGAAAATCGTAGTCAAATCATCCAAATTTGGTACCACCAAGACAGTTTCCCTTACGAGCGAAATATTCCAAAAAGTAAATTCCTAAAGGGAATATTATTTCCTTGATATATTTCCGTCTCATTACTTTTAAAATTTCTTTCATAACTCGGATTGAAGAAGACTCTTCTCTTTCAGGCATTCATATTTCTCGTAGTTTATTTTAATTCACATTTAATAGTAATTTCGATTCAATTTAATGTATTTATATTTAATTTCTGACGAATAAGCTGTTGCCTTTTTTGTCAACAACTGCACTTTTAGTGAACCACCGATTTAGTGAGTAATGTGTTCTCCGTTCTTATTTATGACATCTCCCCAACGTTCGATAAAAATCTAATGTTCTTTGCTCAAAGAATTCGTCGAAAAAGACTCCGTTCCACCTCGTTATCGAACAAATATTTGTGTGGCGATCAGGAAAAATGTAAATTCGATGGAATGAAGTCCTTAGAGTATGGTGCATTCGGCAGGAATTCCCAATCGAGCTTTTGGATAGCTGCTTTATTGGGTATGAGAATGGGCGTCGTCGATTTGCAGGTAATGAGACCGATCAGATCGCTTTTGATGAATCGATTCAGTGAGCCGATGACTTTGTTGAACGAAGAAATCTGCATTGACCGTCTTGCTGTTTTCTTTGAGGTCTTAATGACACCTTCCCAATCCCACCACACACACAGCATCGTCTACGGTGGATGATGTTCTCGTTTGCTCCCGGTGTTGTTTGTTTATTAAGACAGTTATTTTGCTGCTTTGTAAATGACGTTAGCACTGTTTTGTTATTGTGCATTTTTCTGGCTGTGATTGAAATCTTACAGAAGCAGTGTCCAAAATGCCTTTTCTTGACTCGACATTCTTAAGGCGTAAAAAAACATTAAATAAAATACCTGCAGGTTGGTAAAAAATTATTGCTGAAACATTCTTTTTTGGCGGCAGTGTTGACATTTTAAATGGGCGACAACGACTCCACACTCCAGTACTTTGGGGCGGCTTATTCTACTGTTTAGTTTGTGATAGAATGCACTGATCTACTTTAATGCCTTTTAATTGCTTTATGTTCTTGAAAGTTCCACATGTATTACTATTTTACAGGATTATCAACTGGTGGAGAGGTGAGAATCTAGGCAGGGAATTTGGGCTAAGCTATCGACCTCCAACCCCCTGTGATTCAGCCTTCGTCAGCGTTCTGACATTCAGCTCTCTTCTTGTTCTCGTAAGACAACGCCTAGTCGACCTTCGTACCTTGCTGGAGGAATAATTTGGTAAGTGTTATCAGAAATCGTAATTTCATTACAGTGTATTCATCTGGGCTAATGGTGAAGAAAGGATGGACGAATATTTAGTAAGCACGGATAATCCAAACTATCGCTTTTATTTATTATAATTTCCGTAATTTACGTAAGTAAACAATTTATTATTATTTGTGAATTCAGTCCGTATTTATTTCGATTGTTCTGCGTGCTCATTAAGAGTTTTTTCACTCGACTGCAGATCTTTATAACAGCGATAATATCATTGTAGTCGTGTTCTCATTGATTCATAGAAAACGTCTTCCGTTTGTCTTCCTTGTGTTAGGGCGCGAAAATAGTTTTGATTTTTTATAAAAGAGTAAAAAATCATGGTCGCGTAATCCGTGCACGGATAATCGGGAGATGACTTGAATTCTGAAATCCTTTATCGTCCTACAGAAAAAAAAGCGACAGAAGTTTAATATCGTAGCTGATTGCATTACTTCCTTTTTAACACCCTTTTCTTAGCCTACAATTGCGATATAGTATGGTCAGTAACGTACGCAATCGGTTACAGCAACTGTAGAGATGACTTTTGCTGCCAATTTACATAAAATTTTGTAATTGAAGTAAAGGAGGACTAAGTTTAAAATTCCGAGCACGAAAGCTCGGAATTAAGTCTATGGTTTGAATTAATTAAGACTATGGATTTGTTAATCTTAACACTTCAGTAGTCAATCCGATTGCCTTATTACCTTGAATCATCTTCTTTAAATTATCTTGATAATGTATTTCTCGACTAAGGAAATGCGCTCACCAGGGAAGGGAAAGCCATCTAATTCTAGGTTTTCGAGCCGTCAAAAATGAAAGAGCATCTCATGTGCTCTGAACAACATTAGAGTTGAAGGTTGTAGAAAGTTAACTATTTCATTTCTAGGATGATACTGTTTTCAAAGAAGTAGTATATGATAGGTATAGACGATATTAAAAGAAATGTTCAATTTTCCATCGAGATTTATTCCTTTAATCTTTAAAATACGTACATATGAATGGATTTCCGTCGCCCTTGCTTCTCTCGATTACTGAAACGATTAGAGGTGGGAACAATCGAATAAAAACATTCGAATAATTCGATTGTTCGCTTCAATCGAATTATTCGAATAAAGTGTTTCGAAACCGAATAACTTCAATCGAATGATTATATCCGAATAAATTCATTCGATAGTTTAATCCGAATAAATTCATTCGATAGTTCAATCCGAATAAATTCATTCGATAGTTCAATCCGAATAAATTTATTCGAT
>KZ309954.1:4843-23347 GCA_000376725.2 Ladona fulva
ATCCTGGGTTTCTTACCAGGCTGGCAAAGAATCCTTTAAGGAATGTATTGAGTCAAATTTGGAAATTTTTGGACAATTCTCAAATTGTGGATGAGTCATCTGAGACATCTAAAAGGAATATGACTTACTTTTAAAGGTTGATATTTTACCAAATGATCCTTGGTTTGGCCCAAACGTGTTTTCCTATATAAAAATTAATCTTTTGCTGGGACTGGTAGGAACTGAGGAGAACATGCATAGGAGCACATCTGAATTGCTAAAGTCGTGGCCCCTGTATGTCAGAATGTGATTCTTTGCTTAAGTCAAAAGCTACTTCTTGCATCCAAATGTGATAGGAGTGGAGAAGAAGGGAATTTTAGAGTCAGTTTGAAGTGTTGTCAACTTAGCAAATGCATTTTAGGGTTCTCAGGAAGGGTGTGGAGATCTACATCTAGGACCCCAATGGGGTCCAATAGGGTTCATCATGCATACATAGATCCCATTTTTCAGAACTCAGTTTCCTCCTGATTATGATAGTCAAAATCTGTGAAGCTTCGTCTTAAAAAGAGAAAGATGGTACCCTCTGGGGTTACCCTGTCTTCTGTATTTATGTTCTGCTTTACAGATTGAAGACCATGAGTCTAATGGTCTGGCTGGCATAGTATTGCCCTTATAAACAGAGCCTTCCTGGACTGACCTAAAAAATTCTGAGAATCTTGTCCTTTGAAACACAGTGTCCAAAATATATCCAATTACAGACAAATTATATTTACATTTACATTTAAACCCTGCAAGCCGCCAATGGTGCATGGCAAGGGGTGTGAAAACACTAATGATCCAATCACACTACTGATGAATATAAGAATGAGCTGAAAGCATTCAGGCCTCAAATGAAAATCTGTTGTTTTCATGTTGTACCTCACCTGTTCAAAAAAGTGTGAATGTTGATTTTAAGCTTGAGTTATTTATATTTAAGTATGTATTTATCTGTACAAGTACACATTCTGTATTATATGAACCTTTATTTCAGGAAATCATCGGCCTGATGAGGAAAGTACCAGTGATCTGAGGAGGATGAAGATTGTACATAGAGGGAATAACGATACAGATGAAAAAGGAAACATGAGTAAGAGTGAAGATGATGAAGAAGTCTGTGGAATGAGCATTAAAACTGAGGCTGTTGAAGAAGAAGATTATGTGAGATGTCATCACTGTGGAGAGAAAAGGAAAACCAAGTATGAGTTGAAAGAGCATATTTATGGCACGCACCTATCACTTTTCATGGATGTACAGACTGGGGTTGATGAAGATGAAAAGAAAAAGAAAGCAACAAAGTGCGTCTTCTGCCAAAAAAAATTTCCGTGTAGAGCTAGTCTGGAGCTGCATTTGAAGATCCACACCACAAATAGACCAATAAACTGTGATAAATATGTGTGCAGTTCCTCAAATAGGCCCACTTTCAGTTTGCAAAATTATAAAGAGATTGATGAGAAGACATTTAAATGTACTTATTGTGAATACAGAACATCTGATCGTTCATCTCTAAGGTGGCACATTCATTCTCATACTGGTGAAAAGCCTTATAAGTGTGCTTATTGTGAATACCGTTCCTCAAATAAGTCTCATTTAAAAGCGCACACTTTTAAACACACCGGTGAGAAGCCGTTTAATTGCAGTTATTGTGAATTCAGCGCTTCAGATCCATAAGATATTAGTTTTTGATTGTTTTTCAGTTAAAGGTTAGTTAAAATTTAGTCATAAAATGTTCTCCCATTCAAAACCTATTACAGAACTGAATATAACAAATGTAATCCCTTACTATTAAGCATAATGATTGCTATAATTATATTCCTTATTTATTAGTGCTTACTATGTAGTGATTGCATTTCCTATTTATTTTTACAATTACGTTGTTAACTTCCTCTGTTAAATTTATTATTGCATATGTGTTGGATATCATAGGAAAATGGAATATAAAATCAATTGTTATTGTTACCACTGGTGTTTATCATTTTGTGTAAACTGAGTCCCATTGTCACTGTTCGGTTTTCATATAGACCGCTGTTTTGTAATCAGCGTAATTCTTTTTTTTTGTCTAATGTATTTGTGGCGGAGCTGTCAACGCCCTTCCCCTCCATCCCCCTCCAAAGCAGGGGTTGTCAAGGTGGACTCTGGAGTAGTAGTCTTCTGTTCGTCTCTCATTATCCTCCGAAGCTGGAAAGAACTTCCTGCTGACTCCTCGCTCGTCTTTCACCAGCTCAGGGGCTATCCATTGGCATCCACCAACCCGACTCAATCTCTGCGAGCAACTCGCTGGTCCTTCGGTCGACGATTATTATTTGTCANTGGAAATTTTTGGACAATTCTCAAATTGTGGATGAGTCATCTGAGACATCTAAAAGGAATATGACTTACTTTTAAAGGTTGATATTTTACCAAATGATCCTTGGTTTGGCCCAAACGTGTTTTCCTATATAAAAATTAATCTTTTGCTGGGACTGGTAGGAACTGAGGAGAACGTGCATAGGAGCACATCTGAATTGCTAAAGTCGTGGCCTCTCTATGTCAGAATGTGATTCTTTGATTAAGTCAAAAGCTGCTTCTTGCATCCAAATGTGATAAGTGTGGAGAAGAAGGGAATTTTAGAGTCAGTTTGAAGTGTTGTCAACTTAGGAAATGCATTTTAGGGTCCTCAGAAAGGGTGTGGAGATTTACATCTAGGACCCCAATGCTGGGTCCAATAGAGTTCATCATGCATACATAGATCCCATTTCTCAGAACTCAGTTTCCTCCTGATTATGATAGTGAAAATCTGTGAAGCTTCATCTTAAAAAGAGAAAGATGGTAAATTATATGGATGGAAATTATATTTACATTTACATTTAAACCCCGCAAGCCGCCAATGGTGCGTGGCAAGGGGTGTGAAAACACTGATGAACCAATCACACTACTGATGAATATAAGAATGAGCTGAAAGCATTCAGGCCTCAAATGAAAATCTGTTTTTTTTCATGTTGTCCCTCGTGTGTCTAAAAAATTGTGAATGTTGATTTAGAGCTTGAGTTATTAGGTATGTATCTATCTGTACAAGTACACATTCTGTATTATATGAATCTTTATTTCAGGAAATCATCGGCCTGATGAGGAAAGTACCAGTGATCTGAGGAGGATGAAGATTGTACATAGAGGGAATAACGATACAGATGAAAAAGGAAACATGAGTAAGAGTGAAGATGATGAAGAAGTCTGTGGAATGAGCATTAAAACAGAGGCTGTTGAAGAAGAAGATTATGTGAGATGTCATCACTGTGGAGAGAAGAGGAAAACCAAGTATGAGTTGAAAGAGCATATTTATGGCACGCACCTATCACTTTTCATGGATGTACAGACTGAGGTTGATGAAGATGAAAATAAAAAGAAAGCAACAAAGTGCGTCTTCTGCCAAAAAAAATTTCCGTGTAGAGCTAGTCTGGAGCTGCATTTGAAGATCCACACCACAAATAGACCAATAAACTGTGATAAATATGTGTGCAGTTCCTCAAATAGGCCCACTTTCAGTTTGCAAAATTATAAAGAGATTGATGAGAAGACATTTAAATGTACTTATTGTGAATACAGAACATCTGATCGTTCATCTCTAAGGTGGCACATTCATTCTCATACTGGTGAAAAGCCTTATAAGTGTGCTTATTGTGAATACCGTTCCTCAAATAAGTCTCATTTAAAAGCGCACACTTTTAAACACACCGGTGAGAAGCCGTTTAATTGCAGTTATTGTGAATTCAGCGCTTCAGATCCTTCGTCTCTGAGGAGGCATACTCGAATACACACGGGTGAAAAGCCATTTAAATGCAATATATGTGAATACAGTACTTCAGACAGGTCAGCTTTAACTCTGCATATGCTTAGACACACAGGAGAAAAGCCTTTTAAGTGCAAAATATGTGAGTACTGTACTTCGAATAGGTCGCATCTGAAAGCCCATATTCGTGTACATACTGGTGAGAGGCCATTTAAATGTAATATGTGTGAATATAGTGCCGCACGGAAGCCAGTCTTAATGCAACACATTCGTATACACACTGGTGAAAAGCCGTTTAAATGTTATCAATGTGAATTTAGTGCCTCGAGGAAATCTGGTGTAATTAGACACATTCAAATGCACACAGGTGTGAAGCTGTATCAATGTAATATTTGTGATTATAGTGCAACAAAAAGTCATTACTTGAAGAAACATATGTTAAAACACTTGTAAAACCCAGAAGAAGTCAACTCCACTCATCATTTACCTCATTCTAATCGGTTTCTAAATTTTTCTTATCCTAAATTCTTCTAAAAACATAATCATGGCAGCATAGTAAAGATAGAAATATATATTTTATACAGTGGTGGATTAACTCACTGCTAAGGATTACTTTTTATTGGAGTAAAAACTAATTTGTTTACCTTTATATTCACTCTTGCTATTTTCTTCTTTTATATTAGTTGTATGTTGCCATGTACATTTGAGAAGGTCAGAGAAACTCATATACAATTATACAGCTTCAAATTTACAAAATATTATAATTTTGTGAAACATTTACTTTTGTTCCATAACTATGCTTAAATCTTTTGTACACACACTTTTGTACTTTTAAACACACCGGTGAGAAGCCGTTTAATTGCAGTTATTGTGAATTCAGTGCTTCAGTACCATAAGATATTAGTTTTTGATTGTTTTTCAGTTAAAGGTTAGTTAAAATTTAGTCATAAAATGTTCTCCCATTCAAAACCTATTACAGAACTGAATATAACAAATGTAATCCCTTACTATTAAGCATAATGATTGCTATAATTATGTTCCTTATTTATTAGTGCTTACTATGTAGTGATTGCATTTCCTATTTATTTTTACAATTACGTTGTTAACTTCCTCTGTTAAATTTATTATTGCATATGTGTTGGATATCATAGGAAAATGGAATATAAAATCAATTGTTATTGTTACCACTGGTGTTTATCATTTTGTGTAAACTGAGTCCCATTGTCACATTGATGATTTTTGGAAATATTAGTCACTGCCAAATTCAGTTTCAGCCTCAATTTATTGGTAGCTCTTCATGAGAGAGAAATAAAAACATCCTGATGATGACACCATATATTGAAATCTAGGTTGTGGATGATTAAAGTTCTGTGGTAATGTGTAAAGACTGCTTTTTATCCTCTCTCCTGGTTAATTATTGATGAAATATTCATATATCATATTAGTTACAACTATTTTCTAATCATCCCACAACTCAAATGCATATAAATTCTCCATTATTGTGATCATGCTATCCAATTCTTACTTCCGTGAAACACTGCACTACACAATTTTCTAGAAATTGCCTAAGTACTTTTAATTAGGCCTAACTTCATATGGATGTAAGTTCAGGCACCTGCTTCCAGGCTGCCAACTTTGGGGGTAGTCAAAGATGATAATAATAATAAAATCGACTTTATTTCAGGGCGAGATTGAGACTAGTAAGTCTCTTCTTACATCTAACCATATGTCATAAAAGATGAAAAGAAATAGTTTATGGGGTTAAAATAAAAGAAAAATAACAAAGAGATGTGTTTGCGGGTTAAAAAAACNTCCAGAATTAATCTGGTTGGAAACCCAAGAGTCCTTTTTACACAGTATTCACCAGGAAAGTCTAAGATCTTTACACTCGACAAATTCTATTAGATATTCGTGACCTTCTGTCCGTACTTTAGTGACGGATTTTGTTTTCTTGGCAGACGAGGTGTAGTCGCAGTTATCAGATTATTTCTCCACCTCAAAATATACGAAGTTATCTTATAATTTTTAGAAGTATTTAAAAATATCAAAAAACTTCAGTCCGTATTTCTGAACAATCTAAAATTTCTCTTTGCTGAAATTTTTTACAGAAGACGGTTAGTATTTCAACTGCTAATATTTTATCATTGAGGTAAGCTTTCGTCCCCCATTAAGTGAGAAACAGCGGAATCAATAATTTTCTATTCTTAAACATTAAATACATCTCAATTGCAACTTCTGAATAGACGTTTGAAAGTTTTGAGGGTACCCGAGATGCTGGAATTTACACTTTCCTCCGTTTGATTGGAAAGCTGGCCTTCAACGAGCAAAATTTAGGATTAAAATGCATGATATAATAACATTAAAACCTAAATGAAAAATGTCACTCTTTTTCAATAAGTGTAATTAAGACTTTATTTTGCCTCTAGGACTGGCTTGGAATAACATGGCACGGGGAACTGATAGTCAACAACGGACGTCTTACGGATTTAACGACTATCTTCAGAAGCGGAAACGTTAATCTCGATTACATAGACAGGGAGCTGTTACTCGATGCAAACATCGGGTTCAAGGATTTGGTGGTAAAAATAATAATCCAGCAGATGATGGCGCGCACAGGAAAAGGAAATTTTCTCCCTAAAATTTTATCTTTCATTACAGTTTGGTTACGACTTCAGCGCCAAATTCATGGGAATCGGTCCTAAAGGATACATCACAGGAAGAGCTGATGACATAAATGTGGAATTCAAAATCAATATAAACTTGGATGACAAAACTGCGAAACTGGAGTTATTCGATATCAAGGATATCAGGTGAATTATTTTTCTTTTAGATGCTTAAAAAACTCCGTATGCCGCATGTCGGCAGGTGGAACTCACGTTTAGAGACAACAGGAAGTTCCAGTTTACCGATTTCTGGGATAGTCCCTATACGCATTTCGGAAACGATGTTTCCATTTCATAGGGCTTCACGGTGTGAAATTTTACTTTTTCCAATTGAGGATTTTCCCAGAAATCGGTAATCCGGAGCTTCCCGTTTATCTCTAAACGCGATTTCTGTCTGCTGACGTACGGATTACGGAGTGTTTTTAAACTTCTAATTTATTAACAGTCGTGTTTCAATTTCATTTTCTTTCAAATCGGAGTACCTTAAAATGCAAAATTTAATTATTTCCATAGAAAACATTACAGCTTTAAAATATAAGCAAATTAAATCCCAGAACTCAATCGCAGACAGCGGAATATAATGTTTATTAAAATGTATCGTCGATTACGTTTACAAATATGAATCGATATGCATATGGGTTAGCCGACCTCGGTGGTGGAATGGTTATTGGGCAAAAATGCGCTAACTTTCTAACACTAGGGTCCCGGATTCGAGTGTCGGTTTTTCCGTGCTCGAACCCGGAGACCCATGGAAGTTGTGATTGTATCTAGGATAGTCCAAATTATTAAAACGAGTATAATTGGGGTCTCCTGTTTAATAAAAACTAATTGATCGCAACGTTCCTGCTAAATTGTATTAGTATTATATTTGTAAATATACTATAAATATATATTACGTATATATTTCTCTTTAAGTATAATATCCCCTGATAATATCCAATTTCATTTTAATAGACTTTATTATTCAACTTTTCATACCACCTGTCTATTACAGAATGCTCAGCGCACATCTGAATGGTTTGGGAGTTTTCCTGGATTGGCTTTTGGATGGCCTCGCAAACATCGTATTGCTCATCTTCAAGGGACCCATCGTCGATTTAATTGAAAAGGAAGTGGGCAATGTTTTAGGAAATGTCTTATCAAATTTGGACCTCGGCTCATTCCTTCCACAAATCTACGGATAATGCAAGACTCTGGTTAATAAAATAAATTCCAATAATATCATTCTTTAATATCTTTATATGCAATGTGATGTGTATCATACTTATGAACATATTTCCTGAATTATTTGTTATGTTACCAAAGAAAAACATTGTCACCTTGGAATGCACTCAGTAAAATTGCATTTTAGTTTCATATCAGTTAAAAATTCTTTTTAAAAATAAAATACAAAACTTTCGTCGTAAAAAGTAAACTGTATTGCATGTATACCAGAGTAAAATATGAACACCCAGAATTACCTTATTATTTTGAGCTTCAACAGTCAGAAAACTAATAAATAATTATTAGTATTTTGAAAACTCAAGCCGTATTGTATGCGTTATAACTCATTCCGTAATTTTTTTTAAATGCAGTTTATATAATTCAAAATCACTAAATGCCAAGTATAGGTGGATTAACAGATTGCAGACTTCCCTCTTAAATCTTACTTTGATTCTAAATTTGCCTTATTGTTACCTCAAAAAGCAAACAGTTGAAATATCACTGCTTGAAAAAATTCCTTCCTCCTTTACAAAAGGGTAATTCATACACGTTGAACCTTGTATCACAAGTAGGAAGAAGCCTAAAATTACTATAGACTGGAAATATTCCATCACACTCCATGTCTTTTAAAATAAAGTTAATAAAAGTATAAAGATACAGCATGTGTATGCAAAAGGAACGGTATAACTCACTCCTGAAAACAATAATTAGGTTATAAAGGCTGTAAAATCGGAGATGTAACTTACACAGGAGAAACAAAAGGGGCCTTGAATCAGTGCTTTATCTTCTTTATTTTTGAATTTGGTGAGCAAGATATTTGTGGGAATCAGCTAAGCACCTTGGCATAGATTTAATCCTCGATACCTCTGCATCAAATAAGAAAGTCAAACATTATCATCGGCATTGCGTGCTGCACTATTGATACCATTGATACCATGCGCTAATCATTCTTTTGATTTTGAAACATCACCAGTCCTTTACCCAAAGAAAGAACCTCTATGTTTGAAACAGTCCGTGATGAGCAATTTCTACCACTTCGTAACAAAATGTCGGATGGGCATGCTTATGATTCATTCAAATCGTTCAAATACTAGTTCAAATTATTCTCCTAATTGCTTAATAATACTCAAGCTTTCCTCGGTTTTTATGCAAAGAACTTCAGCAAGGACCATTTCACGAAGTATCCCACAAACAGAGTGGATTTCACTCTGTATGGTAGGTAAGAGATTAGAACATCTGTCCGGAAAGTTGAGAACTTGGGCTCCAGCCCATATTTTTCACTTTTGTTTATCCTTGGGCAACGTAAAAGTGATAATTTTTGGGAGTATGCAGGTCCTATCATTGGATAGTAACGTGATAAGGTTATCTCTAAAATATGTCCTTCACGACAGTGACGGAACTATCATGATTTTGTAGATAAAACATTTAAAGGGTAGTTAGAAAGCACTATCATAGTAAGTATGTACTGTAGAATCCCGATATTCCGAATTAATGTGGACCGGGGCCACATCGGATAATGAAAAACTCGGATGATACGGAATACATCTTGCGTACCTAAATTATGAAATAAACACGCTATTTTCTTACCTTGCCGTAGTACGACGTGTATTTACAATTATAGAAAACTTTCATGTAAAACCTTTTCAAATAAAATACTTCTCTTTTCCTTCATAATATACACGTCAGTTGTCAAGATTCAGTTTTCACCACTTTTTTCCGATTATGTCCAGATTATTATGCCGACGTTTACTTGTCTATGTTGATCTGGCATGGTGCCGTTACAGCGAAAGTAAATTGAGCTGTGTGCCCATACATATGCGTCTAAGTGAAAAAGGCAAAGCACACAAGTATGTTCCTCGAGTAATATGGAACCTCGATAAATCGAGGCTCGGGTAATGGAGACTCTACTATAGAAGGAAAACCATTTGGATCACCGATCAATGGATATTTCTTTCAATGTCTCCTCTCTTACCTCAATCAATCCCCTACAACCCAGATTTAGATTTGAATCACCGAAGTTAATGTTCCTAACATTATAAACTGCTATCAGTAATGACAGAGCTTCTAACTCTATGTATACCTCATCCGTAAGCGTAAGCGACGTAAACGAAATATACATGTATATCCCTTTTTTTAATCGAAAATGGGCACCATTCTTGTAGTGACCTTGTTTTCTGCGGATCCCAGAGTTCATTACCTCACCGCCTTTTCCCTCTTTGCTAAGGCATGACCCCGCAGAAACGATGTTACGAAATGGCAGCTGATGACGGCATGGCGAATTCTTCCCGCATAGCGAAAAAAATTAACTCGCGCGATGTCTGCGTCACAGATTTAAGTTGGCTCGCAAAGTTTGGCGATAATCGCTCATTTGTGCTAAGGCGCACGTAGCTACTGCAAACTTTTTGACACAAGGAACACTTGGATCGGTATCTTAGCCTCCTAACTCATTCCTTAAGAAATGTCGTGCCCGTTAGTTGTGTCGAAACTAGAAATGAAAGGAATTACGAGTTCATAACGGACACCGAATGAAATAGTTATCAACCCTAATTGGGGAATGTTGCATAAATTGAATATAGTGAAGAAAAATACATGAAATGAACATGAATACATGAAAAATACATGCAAATGAATATAAACCTAATATCGTTGGTAATTTTAGTAGGAATTATTAAAATTCAATGACATACAAGAAAAACGGATTGCAATCGATGGCGATCAGTTTATTATACAAATTTACAAACAACCTAAGAATAGAATAAACACAGATATCTGTGCATAAATGTTTATCGGAAATGAAACTCAGGATTCAGATTTCTTAATATAAATTGTAACGGAATTGAGAGCCTTGTTGATTTTCCACGAAAACTTTAAAACACCGATTAAACCAAACCACCCACCCCATATAAGCCCACCTATAAATCCAACCACCGATTTCATAAGTGTGCTTTCATCTTCAGCTGCATCATCTGAAGTGTAAGGAAGATCGCGAAGCCGGCCGAGCATTACATTTTACGTGGAAATAGCCAATTTTCTCATTCCCGTAATGTCCTTCCCCCAAGTCACACCTTCAAATTTCATAATGTTTAACTCGGATGCTTCTTGCGTTGAGATTAAAATTAAAATAAAGAGTTACATTTTGATTGGGGTAGAATCTTATTTAAATAAATAATTAGTCTGCATAATTTTATGGTGAATACACTCCATCAACTGCAAAATGAGGCGAATGATAAAACATAAAACTGCAACGTAGCAACAAATTCGAATCGTATACTTCTGGCTTCAAAGTAGAAATAGGAAGTATGGATTAAAGGTGATAATATTTTGCGACAAAACTAACAGAAGTAATGTTGAAAGAAACCTTGTCGACCGGGTTGCCCTGGAAAAAGTTGTTTCAAGGTCTGCGAAAAATGGATCAAATGTAGTCTACAGGTAGTCACTATCGAATTTGGGGACACAAAACTTTTCTAAAAGAAGATAAAGTTCACGTGAAGTGCTTTTAAGTGCTTCGTAACTATCTAACTAACTTAAGCTTTGTTTTCTGCAATTAACTTTGAAATACAAAAAGCGCAGATTACACGTACTCCAAGGTAGCTTTCAATTCCAACGCCAACGTCTTCCGCATGTGAAAAGAAAGTTCAGAAGGAGCAAAGAAAACAACGAAGCGCTTCGTGCTGTCAGTGTTTAGAATATGACCCCAGTCTACTCGGGATTCTTAGTGTGAACTCTTTCATCGTTCAGTTCAACTCAGTCTCAAGGGAAACATTCATTTCCATCCACAGCTGTTTGTTCCTGTCCTCCACATACCATCTGTTCGGTTTTCATATAGACCGCTGTTTTGTAATCAGCGTAATTCTTTTTTTTTGTCTAATGTATTTGTGGCGGAGCTGTCAACGCCCTTCCCCTCCATCCCCCTCCAAGGCAGGGGTTGTCAAGGTGGACTCTGGAGTAGTAGTCTTCTGTTCGTCTCTCATTATCCTCCGAAGCTGGAAAGAACTTCCTGCTGACTCCTCGCTCGTCTTTCACCTGCCCAGGGCTATCGATCGGCAACCATAGGACACCCGACTCAATCTCTGCGAGCAACTCGCTGGTCCTTCGGTCGACGATTATTATTTGTCATTATTTTATATTGTTTCATTAATTTTTGTAAAAATAAATGTTTTGATGTTGAAGTTTGTGGATATTTACGCCACACCATCAAAGTTAGAATATTGTCCAATGCGCATTTTCCCGCAATGTCACCTAGAGAATTTAAAACTTATCCATAGTTTGAATAATGGTCTCAATGCCTGGAAAAATTTGTATATTCATAAGAATAGGAATGTCCTCATGAATTCGGATACTGATTTTACTATTATTTTGTACAGACTATTAGATTTCGATACGCAATTGTTCATTCCCGCTTCGGCTACCTCTAGCTCTTCCTTTCATTCTGTTTTAGACGCTGATGATGATATCTTAAGTTAGATAGCGAAATGCGCATTGTAAAGGATCCTAACTTTAATGGTTTACGGAGTACTACAAACAGCTCTGTTAACTCAACCATCAGTGGCTTCGTTCCATTCTATTTCCATCTACCTTTTTTTATTAAATGTATATCTTATCTCTATTGGATGTATCAAGAAGCTTATCCTTCCGATTGCATGTATGCTGGAGGCAATACCTCACTCTGGTCCAATTACTTTCAGCTGTAAATTGATTGAATACTTTCTAATGAAAGGGAAAATTTACTCGATAAAATCCCTTAATCATCACAATTAAGAAATAAAATTTACTATAAATAATCGATTTATCATTTTAAATTACCCTCTTTTCTATGCATATCCTTATTTTTTCAAAATTTTTGCGATTTGTTCGGCTAACTCTTGAGGTATGCGGTTCAAAGGGGATAAAACTTGGATGACGACGACCACCGGGTTATCATATAAGATAGACACATTGCAGATGGCGGTGTTCAAGTTAAAACGATTGAGTAACTTATATAAAATGAAAACCTCAAACGAGAAAACAGAATATACGGCATTCTTAGGAAACAACCCGATAGAAGAAAAGAATTTATAGAGGATCAAGAGCTGGAACAGGTACCCCACTTCCAATATTTAGGTTATGATATAACGTACGACAAGGACAAAGATATTAAAAATATAATTAATGCATTCCCGAGGATACGTGGGGAAATTAGAAAATATTTAAAAAGTAAAGCGAGAAAAGAAACTCAAATTAAAATTTTGAAAGTGATGGCAAGTCCTCTGTGATGTATGGGTCAGAATGTTGGGAAGCAAAATAAAAAGAATTAATACAGAATGTGTCATCTGATATGAAATTTCTCAGGGCGGTGAAAGGTTGCAGAAGGATAGAAAAATTAAGGAATAAGGATATAAGAGAGCAAATAGGTGATCAGTCGATATAAAATATATTAATAGAGTATAAGGATAGGTGGGAAGAATATGCACAACCAATCTACGGGGAGATTTCTAAAGCTGGCTAAGGAATATAATCCATTAGGCGAAGGAAGTGTCACTAGACCAAGGATAAGATATTGAAGTGAAGCCAGAATAGGCTAAAAACCTAATACTGGAAGGAAGAAGAAGACTTGATTGATCAAAGCAAAGGAGATAGGTTGTACAACGTACGAGCTTATTTGTAAATAAAGCTTCTTTAAAAGTCACTTATATTGCATTTGATTACTAAAATACATTCTTTGTGTCATAAAGTCCTGTGAGAATACAATACGATAAAAATAGTTTATAGAGCCTTCTTTTTCATGAAACGCATTACAGGTTACAGTTTTCTCTGAAATTCATCCGTGCAGGATAAAACTTTTAGACGTACAATACAAACATAGAGTAATAGAGATCAAGAGTTGGTTTATTTAGAAAATGAAGGAATTAGAAAAAGATATTTCTTCTGACTTCAAAATACGTGAACGTGAGAACGAATTACCGGGATATAATATAAATGTTTGGTAATTTATAATTAATGCTATCCAGCGATACTTGGTGGAATGACATATTTAGAATATTTTTAAATTTTTTTTTGTAATTTAGCCTGAATTTTCCCTTTTTTCGATCAAATTTTATGTTTATATATTTTCCCCAGTTAGCAACCAGGTAAGGCCTTTGAGAACTCTTTTTATGAGCTAAGTAATGAGAATTTTTGGGGGAAAATACTCTCATGAAGGTCGAAAAATTTCATCTCATTCATCTGCAAGAATGAAAGAATCAAAAAAGGTTATTTTCGGCACCTGCTAAAATGGATTTTTCATCGCTTGAAATAACGATTCCTGATTTACGTGATAAATAAACCAAATAATGCGTGAATGGTAACCGAACACTCAAGTTGGTAAACATTTTAGATTTAGGGGAAGCCGTACATTTATATTTTTCTGCCCAAGCCTTGACTTTCTGCGTTATTATTCCCGTCAAAATTTCTCAACCGCGCAAAATGCCTGGTTGCATCACCAGTACAACATTCTCTTGTATCTTTTAAGTAACACTTTTCATGGTTAGTTCCGTTATTCGTTTTTTAAAATATAAGAGCCATGAATGTATATTTCACTTCTCAAGCGATTACTTCTCTAGATACTCGTTATTTTTCCAATTTTTCACCTCCTTAGCTTTATATGCTCATCATTTACGATCGGCTGCAGATTGGCGATGAATTTCCGCAAACCCTATTGACATACACACAGTCATTCTTTAACCATAAAATCTGATTTACTGGAACTTGAACCCGGAACCTTGAGGGTTGGAGCGACATCACGCTAACTACCACGGTCGGCCTCGGTATTTTTCTAACATTCACACCAAGTGTGACACTCACGGTAAGTATTCTAAAGGCTCGCCAATTATTAAGAAAAAAATACGGTACCTAAAGCACTGGTATTCGCGGTTCGTTGCTGATTATCTCTGATATTCCAACTCTAGAGTAAATTGAAATCTTAACCATTCATTATGATTTACAAAAGTTAGTTTGATAATCAACGGTGCAACATGAAAATGGCCGAGGAAAAATACGGAAAACGTTTCCATAAAGTGTCCTTTGATGGAATACTGCTGACATCTCAGCGCATTCCAACATGAATTAAAGAGAACGTGAATACTGCAAAAGAGAAAGCGGCCATGGTTGAAATATTTATCCAAACAAACTTGGGGAGTTAAGATTTTACTCTCATCCCATTCAAATACCGTTTCACGAAGGTAACGATAAAGTTGCATTATTCAGTACAAGAATACTTTTAGTTATGAAATTCTCTTTCCAATAATTTAGATTGAACTTTAGATANATAGGAAGTATGGATTAAAGGTGATAATATTTTGCGACAAAACTAACAGAAGTAATGTTGAAAGAAACCTTGTCGACCGGGTTGCCCTGGAAAAAGTTGTTTCAAGGTCTGCGAAAAATGGATCAAATGTAGTCTACAGGTAGTCACTATCGAATTTGGGGACACAAAACTTTTCTAAAAGAAGATAAAGTTCACGTGAAGTGCTTTTAAGTGCTTCGTAACTATCTAACTAACTTAAGCTTTGTTTTCTGCAATTAACTTTGAAATACAAAAAGCGCAGATTACACGTACTCCAAGGTAGCTTTCAATTCCAACGCCAACGTCTTCCGCATGTGAAAAGAAAGTTCAGAAGGAGCAAAGAAAACAACGAAGCGCTTCGTGCTGTCAGTGTTTAGAATATGACCCCAGTCTACTCGGGATTCTTAGTGTGAACTCTTTCATCGTTCAGTTCAACTCAGTCTCAAGGGAAACATTCATTTCCATCCACAGCTGTTTGTTCCTGTCCTCCACATACCATCAAAGTTAGAATATTGTCCAATGCGCATTTTCCCGCAATGTCACCTAGAGAATTTAAAACTTATCCATAGTTTGAATAATGGTCTCAATGCCTGGAAAAATTTGTATATTCATAAGAATAGGAATGTCCTCATGAATTCGGATACTGATTTTACTATTATTTTGTACAGACTATTAGATTTCGATACGCAATTGTTCATTCCCGCTTCGGCTACCTCTAGCTCTTCCTTTCATTCTGTTTTAGACGCTGATGATGATATCTTAAGTTAGATAGCGAAATGCGCATTGTAAAGGATCCTAACTTTAATGGTTTACGGAGTACTACAAACAGCTCTGTTAACTCAACCATCAGTGGCTTCGTTCCATTCTATTTCCATCTACCTTTTTTTATTAAATGTATATCTTATCTCTATTGGATGTATCAAGAAGCTTATCCTTCCGATTGCATGTATGCTGGAGGCAATACCTCACTCTGGTCCAATTACTTTCAGCTGTAAATTGATTGAATACTTTCTAATGAAAGGGAAAATTTACTCGATAAAATCCCTTAATCATCACAATTAAGAAATAAAATTTACTATAAATAATCGATTTATCATTTTAAATTACCCTCTTTTCTATGCATATCCTTATTTTTTCAAAATTTTTGCGATTTGTTCGGCTAACTCTTGAGGTATGCGGTTCAAAGGGGATAAAACTTGGATGACGACGACCACCGGGTTATCATATAAGATAGACACATTGCAGATGGCGGTGTTCAAGTTAAAACGATTGAGTAACTTATATAAAATGAAAACCTCAAACGAGAAAACAGAATATACGGCATTCTTAGGAAACAACCCGATAGAAGAAAAGAATTTATAGAGGATCAAGAGCTGGAACAGGTACCCCACTTCCAATATTTAGGTTATGATATAACGTACGACAAGGACAAAGATATTAAAAATATAATTAATGCATTCCCGAGGATACGTGGGGAAATTAGAAAATATTTAAAAAGTAAAGCGAGAAAAGAAACTCAAATTAAAATTTTGAAAGTGATGGCAAGTCCTCTGTGATGTATGGGTCAGAATGTTGGGAAGCAAAATAAAAAGAATTAATACAGAATGTGTCATCTGATATGAAATTTCTCAGGGCGGTGAAAGGTTGCAGAAGGATAGAAAAATTAAGGAATAAGGATATAAGAGAGCAAATAGGTGATCAGTCGATATAAAATATATTAATAGAGTATAAGGATAGGTGGGAAGAATATGCACAACCAATCTACGGGGAGATTTCTAAAGCTGGCTAAGGAATATAATCCATTAGGCGAAGGAAGTGTCACTAGACCAAGGATAAGATATTGAAGTGAAGCCAGAATAGGCTAAAAACCTAATACTGGAAGGAAGAAGAAGACTTGATTGATCAAAGCAAAGGAGATAGGTTGTACAACGTACGAGCTTATTTGTAAATAAAGCTTCTTTAAAAGTCACTTATATTGCATTTGATTACTAAAATACATTCTTTGTGTCATAAAGTCCTGTGAGAATACAATACGATAAAAATAGTTTATAGAGCCTTCTTTTTCATGAAACGCATTACAGGTTACAGTTTTCTCTGAAATTCATCCGTGCAGGATAAAACTTTTAGACGTACAATACAAACATAGAGTAATAGAGATCAAGAGTTGGTTTATTTAGAAAATGAAGGAATTAGAAAAAGATATTTCTTCTGACTTCAAAATACGTGAACGTGAGAACGAATTACCGGGATATAATATAAATGTTTGGTAATTTATAATTAATGCTATCCAGCGATACTTGGTGGAATGACATATTTAGAATATTTTTAAATTTTTTTTTGTAATTTAGCCTGAATTTTCCCTTTTTTCGATCAAATTTTATGTTTATATATTTTCCCCAGTTAGCAACCAGGTAAGGCCTTTGAGAACTCTTTTTATGAGCTAAGTAATGAGAATTTTTGGGGGAAAATACTCTCATGAAGGTCGAAAAATTTCATCTCATTCATCTGCAAGAATGAAAGAATCAAAAAAGGTTATTTTCGGCACCTGCTAAAATGGATTTTTCATCGCTTGAAATAACGATTCCTGATTTACGTGATAAATAAACCAAATAATGCGTGAATGGTAACCGAACACTCAAGTTGGTAAACATTTTAGATTTAGGGGAAGCCGTACATTTATATTTTTCTGCCCAAGCCTTGACTTTCTGCGTTATTATTCCCGTCAAAATTTCTCAACCGCGCAAAATGCCTGGTTGCATCACCAGTACAACATTCTCTTGTATCTTTTAAGTAACACTTTTCATGGTTAGTTCCGTTATTCGTTTTTTAAAATATAAGAGCCATGAATGTATATTTCACTTCTCAAGCGATTACTTCTCTAGATACTCGTTATTTTTCCAATTTTTCACCTCCTTAGCTTTATATGCTCATCATTTACGATCGGCTGCAGATTGGCGATGAATTTCCGCAAACCCTATTGACATACACACAGTCATTCTTTAACCATAAAATCTGATTTACTGGAACTTGAACCCGGAACCTTGAGGGTTGGAGCGACATCACGCTAACTACCACGGTCGGCCTCGGTATTTTTCTAACATTCACACCAAGTGTGACACTCACGGTAAGTATTCTAAAGGCTCGCCAATTATTAAGAAAAAAATACGGTACCTAAAGCACTGGTATTCGCGGTTCGTTGCTGATTATCTCTGATATTCCAACTCTAGAGTAAATTGAAATCTTAACCATTCATTATGATTTACAAAAGTTAGTTTGATAATCAACGGTGCAACATGAAAATGGCCGAGGAAAAATACGGAAAACGTTTCCATAAAGTGTCCTTTGATGGAATACTGCTGACATCTCAGCGCATTCCAACATGAATTAAAGAGAACGTGAATACTGCAAAAGAGAAAGCGGCCATGGTTGAAATATTTATCCAAACAAACTTGGGGAGTTAAGATTTTACTCTCATCCCATTCAAATACCGTTTCACGAAGGTAACGATAAAGTTGCATTATTCAGTACAAGAATACTTTTAGTTATGAAATTCTCTT